>JAKCPB010001097.1:0-122420 GCA_021442155.1 Cymbidium sinense
CGAGAAGGTCAAGGAATGGTCGAAACTTCATCTCTTGCCATGGTGAAGCTTTTGGAATGAAAATGGGGAGGGAATAGGCTTCCCTTCTCCACTTTCCATTGGTGGCAAAAAATCCTATATTGAATGATTTTGGTCACCGAACTCCAGCCACCTATGACTTCAAGGATAGCTAAGGGGTAGGATTAACTCCACTTGGCCTTGTGAATATGTTGGGATGTTCACATGAGAGGGTGGAAGGCTCCTTGCTTGATTTTCCTCTTGGTTGATTCTTTTCTCTTTTTCTTCTTCTTCTCTTCTTCCTTCCCTTGGGAGAAGCCAACTTGTCCTTACCTTTTGCTTGCTTGGTTGGCCTTCACTTAAAGGCAACCATCCATAAGAGGTGGGATGAATTTGCACAGGAAGAGTGGAATTTGCATTTCCATTCTTCCCATTTTTCTTTTGGATTTTGAAATTCCATTTTTTTTTCTTTTACTATTTTATGATTTATAGCATTATCATCCTAGTTTGAATTGATGTATGACATGCCCAAATTAATCTCAAATTGTTTGAGATTGGGTTTGAATCCATTTGACTTGGATTGGGAAATTGAAATCGAAACCAAGTAGTTGAATTCAAAGTGTTGAATTTTAATTTAAACCTTTTTAATTTTGAATTCAATCATCTTGAATTGATGATTGATTAAGTTTTGATTCATGTTCAATTTTGAATTGAATTTTAATTAGGTTCAAATTTTTGATGAGTTGACTTTGGGTGGGTCTCACCTAAGTCAACTAGGTTAGAATAAACCTAAGGGATTCCTTGGGCACTAAGTACAGTGTCCTAAGCATTGAATTATATTCTTATTTGAAATTAGAACATCATAATTACTAATTTCAGATTGATATAAACCTCATCCAAAAATGAGGTCAATACTCATCCAGGAATGTTTTAGACTAGATATACCCACTATTTTTAAATACACATGGATGTACAAATGACTACAAGAATGGAAAAAATAGGCAAAAAAATATATTTCTTTCAATTGAAAGGAGATCTTCATTCATTAGCTAAATGCACATACAAGTGTATACAAGTTTTAAGTGGATACTTCACCCTGTTAAATGAGGAGAGTGAGGTAAAGACCTCCTTGCTACTTAAGGTCTTGCATCCAGGAATGTCCAGACTAGATATACCCTATTCTTAAATACACATAAATATACAAATGACTACAAGAATGAAAAATTATGCCAAAGTTGTATTTCTTTTAATCAAATTATTTATACATGTGAGCTAAAGTTCTATCTAAATCTAAACATAAAATACATAGGAATGAATACAAACAAATGTTGTGTCCTTTTCAAAAGACTATACATTTGTTAATATTCAAATTTATGTAAATCTATGTAGACTAAAGAAGAGAACTCCATATCACATGTTAAGCTATTTCACATGCAAAGATAACATAGATTTTATAACTATATTATTATAGTTGATTTATATACTTTTAAAAATAATTTTGATTTAATAGTGATAGTAGCCACACATATTATAATTTGATTCAACACATGCAAGTTTAACATAAATAAAATTTCATTTGATTTATTTTTGAAAGACATGAATGAATGATTCAAATGACATAAAATATTTAACATGATTAGAAAAGAAATACTAAATATAAACATTTGATCCTAATCCATTCTCATGTTTTGTGGTTCAATTTCAGTTTAATGAAAATGGAAAGTAGGTTGATTTTATGGGTTAAATTAGGTTTATGTATGAGTTAAGTCCATTAATTACCATGCCACTTTGGCATAATTATCCAATTGATTATGAGCCAACATGATATGCACATGCTTTGGAAATAAAATTGATAATGATCCTGTGAAAATAAAAGGACCTAATGCAATTGGCTCACAATTATTGGTTAGTTGAGCTAAAAGGTTTAATTAAGTACTCTTATAACCCACCCACACAAGTAGGTTAGTTATAGTTTTCTTAGAATTCTAGTAAGTAATTGAACACCTAAGAGTCTATCCAAGACTTAAGTCATTAAGTTCTTGAATGATTTAGATCTTAGTTTCATTGATTAAGTAATTCAATTAATTAATTAAGCCATTAACTTGATTAATTTAAATTGAAGGAATAGATTAAGAAGGAGGTCTCAATCTTACATAGGCTCATTCATTGTTGCTCAAATGATTAATTAATTACTTGATTCATTAATGTTCACATGATTAATTAATCATTAATTGTATTATGAGAGTAATTAAGGTTAATTAATTAATTTTCTTAATTAAGCAATCAATAAATCCTAAGAAAATTAGGGGAGGCAGAGGTCATCCCCTTAGACAATCTCAAAAAATTTGAGATTAATCCCATAGTCAATTAAAAAGTAATTAATTTAATTATTTTTACAATTAAACCCTAATAAACCCTAATTTTTAGAGTAATTAATAAATTTTTATTTTCACTAAAACTCAAATTAAGCTTATAATATTTAGTGAAATTTGAAGATTTTGAGTTTGTTGGATTCCTCTCTGAAATACGAATCTAACGAGCCCTTATTGGAAATTTTTTGTTAAGTATTTTATTTTATTTTTTATAAATTTTTTGAAGTTTCATGTGATTTAATTAATTTTTAAAATTAGAAAATTCTTAATTTATTACTTAATTATTATCCATGGGTAGTGGCGGATTAGGCATCTAGTAGATGCCAAGTGGCTGGTGATTTGAGCCATTCCATGTGGCAAATGATCGGGAAATTGTGCGGGATGGTACAATTTTGATCGGACAGTCCAAATAAAATGTGGTGATCTGAGGGCTTAAATTAAAGGATCTGCCACTAAATCATAGCCATCCGTTTACCTGAATCGGAGATTGGACAGCTGCTACTTTGCCCGCCTCCCAGCAAATGAAAGGGACATTTGAACAGTGCATTGAGTAAATGAAAATTGTGAAAACTAGTGAAAACCATAAAAATTGACTGAATGGGGTCCGATTGTGATCAATTTCGTGCCAATTCTAGCTGGAAAACTTCTATTTTGCATTAGATTGTATAAAATGAAGAATGCAAGTGATTTCTAAGGGTATTTCTTAAAATCGCATAAGAATCTTTACAAATAAGAGATCCTACACCCGCTAAATTTTGATAAAATTACCTCATCGGGGATGGTTTTCAGTTGCGGTGTTGATCCAAGCATGCTCCTTGATGTAAGAGAAGCTTTCCAATGAATGCAACCTCTTGTCTTCCCCTTGGAATGTTGTATTCATCAATAGTCGTCATCTCCTTACCGAAATCTGCCCAATTTTGGTGTTTTTAGCTCTAAAGAAGTGGGGAAATGGTTTCTAGTTGCTTGGGAGAGCTCTTGGAGAGTGAATAATGGCGTAAATTCAAACGCTATAGCCTCTTTTTCTATGTGCTTAATGGTGGCTGAAAATCACCATTAATGATGATGAGAAATGGTTGGGAGGTGATGGTTGATTAGTGGCCTTGGATTCTAGCTCCCAAGACTTTCTTTGTTGATTTAATGATTCTCCTTTTTTTTAACTTCATCGTATGAGAAATTGTGTTTAGAGGGTGAATTTGTGCAAGATATCTAAGTAGCCATCTATGAAAATAAATAAATAAAAGTAAAGATTTTCTTTTGTGGTGTTAAGTATTGACTTAATATTAATACATAAGTAATATAATAAGCTACATTCAACGTTATCATGTAAAAGCTTCAAAATGGGATAAATTATTTGTTAGATATTGACATAATATTCATATGTTAATCATATTGTGGAGACATTATTAAGCAAAATATCACACCGCATCTACTTGTGAGGCCAATGGAAGGTAGATATATCATAGATGTGCCCAAACTCAAATTAGAATATTTTCTCTAGCCAATTGATAAGCTCACCCAAGTCCAAAAGTGAGCCATATCAAAATAAGAAATAATAATTTTAAAATTGCAAATTTTTAAGAGATTGAGCATCAATGAACATAAAAACTCTAATTTTCATATGAATATTAATTTTTCTTTGTAAGATAATAAGAATGGAAGATAGTTATAGAGAAGAAGATGATGTAAAAGATTAAATGATCATTCCCCTAACTCGAACTAAAGCATCTTTATAAATCTACATGCCTCAATTCTTTTACTCAAAAAAAAACCAAACTTTTGTTTGGTTTTTATAGCTTATTGTAGAAACAAATAATAAAATAAATGTATAATTGTGGATATAAAGACCACATTAATAAATACAATTATAATATTTTGGTGTGAATTAATTAGTAATTTTTTTATGTGAATAAAAGAATTTTCTTTACATAAAAGCATGGCATATTATGTTTTCAACAAATGCTAACTTTGGTTCATTCTCCATCACCTATGATGTAAATCTTTGCTTCCATAAGCAACATGTCTTCCTCCAAAATATGAATTCTAGTTTTCAAAATAAACTCTAACAAATTGACTCATAGAAAATAAATCCACTCAGCTAAATCAGCTTAAAGTTAATAAAAATACCATCGATTGAATAGTAGAAAATTATTAAGCTCACAAACCAATTCTACCAACCCTAAAATTGGTTTGTTTCTATAAAACCATCACTTAATGAAGTATATCTTAATCAATCATATATCAAAGTTGTCTCATTGATGTAACAATTTTAACTCAAACTTATCTCAACGCTCCCTTCATGAGAAAACACATAATTACAATACAAAGTCTTCATGAACCATTGCCACTCACAAGCAAAATCTTTAAATTACCATCAGCTACTTTTGTGCTTGTAAACCTTTTTTTATCCAAAGTGAATCTACATTTCATCATAATGGGATGTGTCTCACGTCAGAACCCACATCTATTTACTTTAGATGCTTGAAAGAAGACAACTCATGACTATTAATTAGACTCCTTAAAAGTTATAGCATAAAGCCCTTTAGCTTTAGCAAATGGTTCTAATAGGTTGATGAATGGTAGAAGTATGAAGTCTTGAACAAGTTGGCAACCCATACCCATCATCTCATCTCTAATGACAATTCTCACTCAAAAATGTTTGCTTAACTACAGTCTCCCAATCATGGTTTCCCAATCATCATCATTTGACTATAATAGCACGATTATAGTTGTCTGACCTTCACTTGATCATAGTGCTCAACTACAATTGCTCAACCTCCATCTCTTAGCTACGATCGCTCTCTTTTTTGAGTTTTTCACATAAAAATTATTAGTTTTTACAAATCTTCTCTTAACTTGTTTTAGATATATATAACACTAAAATATTAAACGCATCCTCTTTACCATCTTTATTGGATGCCTATACTCAATCAAGATGTGAGATATATATATATATATATATATATATATATATATATATATATATATATATATATATATAAATTGTGTATGTAAGTTTATGACTAAATTCTCTCTATATTTAAAAAAAATCAATCATATTAGATCAAATATTAGAGTCACACATTTTATATTTTTTATTGATCAATAAAAAAAAATCTTCTAAACACAAAATATGAACACATTTAAAAAAGGACTTAAAATGAACTCATGGTGGAATAAACTCATTGCAGCTTATGGGCACATAAGTTAATAAAATTTTGAGATTATTTCTATTTTAAATTTATGTTTAAAATTTTAATGTATATTTTGATTTGAAATAAATGTTATTTAGTATCTTAAAATATTTTTTTATTTTTATTGAATAATCAATATGTTAATTGCATTAATAGTCATTTTTTAAAATAATGGAAGCAACTAAAATTTATTTTTGAGTATTTTTAAAAATAAGTTATTTTATTTTGAAAATAAAAATAAAATATAAAATAATATATTAGAGAGATATATTTAAAAATAATAATAATAAAAAATACAAAAATATTTCAAATAGGCCTTTAAGCTCTAATTATTATTTTCAAAACTCTGCTTGAATCATTAATTATTAGTTGATTGCTATTAATGGAGAGAAAAAATGAAAAGAAATGGAGGACTTCTGAAAAAGGAGTGTTTTGTGATGCTGATTGTGAAATTGTATTCCTAATATATGAGATTTAATTAGCTTATGTGAAGTTCAATTTTACGAGATTAAATGAAGTTAAAATTATAAAATTTGAGCTAATTTCAAAATAATTTAATAGAGAATAACGCTAATGTTAATTTTAATTTCACCAAACCAAATTGTGAATTTTAATTTTCTTTTTAAAGGCGAATTTTCTAACTTCAACAAATGAGATCTTAAGTGAGATACAAAAAAAATTTATTTTTTAGAAAATATGCATTTTGCTACCATAGTATATTTAATAGAATTATATATATATATATATATATATATATATATATATATATATATATATATATATATATATATATATATATATATATATATATATATATATATATATATATATATATATATATAATGGTGATTCAAATAACTGAAAAATAAAAATATATAATAATATACTTTGCATCTATTTTATTCCAACCCAAGTACATGAAAACTAAAAAGATGCAATCTTCTTTTATTTAACCCTCAAATACAAAAAGCAAATAGTTTCTTGATAATAAACAAATAATATACACACGGATAAAGAAAATCTAAATAATATATAATAATTTGTAATATAATTATTAAAGAATCATCTATAATTCTCCCATTGATCAAAAGCGATCAGAGCATTAAGCGTATGGGAATAAAACTCTTTTCCTCACCTTCAGCCGTCATTCAATTTAAGCCTATACCATTGTCACACAACTTCTTCCAATTCCCTCTCCCAAAGTACCTTAGCCATTGCTTCGCTCCAATATCAAACGATCTATACCAGTTCACATCAAATAATACTCTAGGCATTGGGAAAAAAAGTAGTTTCCTTCCATTAATGGCGAACAGAGGAGCTCTGTTTTTCCTTTTTTGTTTTTCATCCTCTTCATTCAAGATGATGAGCATGATCCACTCTTGGATCTCCTTGTAGAAATTGTCGGGGGCTTCTTCACTGTATTTGGTATCCATGTTAGAGAAGCGGAGAGGGTGAAGGCAAGGAGAATAGAGTAGGTGATGATGGATTATTGCTGAGGAAGAATAAAAAAGGTGGATTGATTTATATATCTGAGGGATATCGAAAGGGTAAGAAGAGGTGGAATGTGCCTGTAATGACCAATTAAACATCTATTTGAATAACTTGAGGTGAAATATATGAGGAGAGCGGGAGATTTATAGAGAATGAGATGAGCCTATGTGACGGAGAGCTCAATTTTGGGTTTCTTTAATGGAAGGAGAGATGGATTGAGGGACGAATATACATATGTCCAATGCGCATTTTTTGCTTGCCATAGATTTATTATAATAATCATTAAATTATGCGATCCAGAAGAGGAGATGACAGATTTTGGAGTCATGGTCTCTTGGAGAGCGAGTCTAGGCTCCTCCGACCATTTTTTAAAGCATCAATATTTTATTATTAATGCCTATTTTATGGACTAGGAGTGAGTTTGTCACCGGATTGATGGAACTAATTTTATGGTAAAAGTATTTTGAGGTGAGTGTATTTTGTCATTGATTGATGAACAATTTTAATCCACAAACCTTTTGATTAGTAGAATTGCGTTTCAATTGGCCATTTATTTCAATTTATCCAAATGTCAACTGGCTTTTGATTTTATTTTTCAATAAAGCCACGAATGGATTATCGAGTTGAATCAATCGCAGCCCATGTCTACGGATCATCACAAGTCGGCATACCATCCGGAGGCTGATAGGTCCCACATAACATTAAAACTAAATCCTTTTAAAATTTTCAGCCACTTTATGGTGAACAATATCAAGCTTGAATGAATAATGATTATGAGATAATAAAATTAATAAAATAATTAATAAATAATAAAGCTAAAGTATACAGACCAATCAAACAAACATCACTAGATTTTATTTAAATCCAAACCCATTTTATCCTTCAACCATTAATAAAGATTTATACATTTCTAATAGAGCTATTATGCTTTTAACATACATAATTTTTTATGATCAAACATTATTATTTTAATGTTTTACTTTTTAAGATTTATTACAATTTTAATTAATGTGAAAACAATGAGGAGAAAAATAATTTGTTGTATGTATTTTAATGATTTTAATGTTATAAATAATACATATACAATATAAGTCACATATAATAAGTATGTATACATCTATATTCACTTAATTCGATAAGTTAATTAAATCATGTTTAGAATTTAAAATAGATTTAATAAGTTATTGAACTTATAATTAGTTTGAAGCATGTACACACTCAAACATCTCTTAGTTAAAAGAAATATGTAGCCTCATTAATTAAGAAATTATTATTAGCATCATTAAAAGTAGCCTAAGAACTCTTCGTAAGAATTAATGCCATTGTGAACTCAAATTAATGATCTAAGAAATTGATTACTCTTTGAAAGCACTTTTGATCAACTTCATGAATGTATTCACCCAAAGTACTAGTTGATATAAAGGATCCTGTATGAAGATTTCTCTCGATATACTTACTAAGGGTACCTAAAGTTCATAATAATTAGAATTTTTAACCATCAAGTTATTATTATGAAGCACCATAAGTAGAATGATAATGAACTTTTAAATATCAATATGTATTTTGATATAATATTTGAAATTCAATTTATTAAATCTTTAAACATAAGTTTGCTCATATAGGAGCATATTAGGTAGGATGATCTCTTAAAAGCTACACTAAAGGAACAAAATCATGAGCCATTAGAATAAAAGTAAAATATTTTAATGATTATAGACTTTAATAATATTATCGAGATACATTTGAAATAAGATGGTAGGGCTTCCTCTTAAACCTTAGTGGATGATTATTGGTTAATGATAGTGAGGTGGTCATTAGTTACTTAAGTGATAAAGATTATGAAATTCCTTATGTGAATAAAGCTAAACTTTCACATTTTATAGTGTCTTTAGTGTAATAATTAATATTTTAATAAAAATAATAATATTAAACATGCTCATATGGGAATAGTGATTAAATGAGTGGGCCTTGTACTAAAGGGTCAAAATTATAAACTCATTGGACTAAAGTAAATAATATCTCAATGTTTAAGAGTTTATGCTATTTTAAAATTTCTTCTTTTGAATAACCTTCAAATCACCAAACAAACTCACTCTCATAACTACCTACACTAAGATCATTCCATTTTGTCATTTAAAATTATACTAGTTTTGTTAATTACATAGCATACACTTGGATCTTCATCTATAAAAAAAAGCATTAGAGGAATAATCTTATGGAAAATTTTCACACTTTGATTTGATTTGATTTGATTGATCTCTCTCTCTCTCTCTCTCTCTCTCTCTCTCTCTCTCTCACTCACTCTCTCTCTCTCACTCACTTTGTGTGTGTGTGTGTGTGTGTGTGTGAATTGTATTTCCTCAATTCTTCTCAATTTTTTTCTTCTTAACTTTAAAATGGATTTGGCTTGATTTCTACTAAACCCTATCGAGTTTCTAAGACCTTTGTTTAATTCTTAAATTTTGGCTTGGCTAATTTCTAAAGTAAGATCTAGGTTCTTTCACTAAATAACTTTGGATCTAATGATAAGAAAAGTAATAATTTAATTTTTGTTCAATTAATATTATTATTTGTAGAAATAAATTGTATTAATGATATGTGGTCTTATAAAAAATATATTTTATATAAACACCTAGGATGCATCATTACAAATAAGGGAACATGTTAACATAATAACACAAACATAAGGCACTTATTTTAAAATATATAACACATACACCTAGTTAACAAGATATTATACTTTATAATTCTTAAATATTAAAAATAATATATAATAATTGCCAAAATTAAATAAGCAAGAAATGTGACAACAAATTCTAACATTGTAAGAATGAAAAAAATTATATTATTTAAGGTTGCAAAATGATAAATAAAATGTATATATACCTTTCATACATCGTGATAGTAGGCAAAGAAAGAGAAAAAAAATAATTTTTATCTTCATTTATTTATTAAATTATACACTTAGTTTAGATTTTTAAATTTCCAACATAGTTATTTAGGATGCATATGTCTAAATTTTTTTTTATGTTTTTAAATTAAATATATAACTAGCGTGTGACATATGTTCAACACTACATACTCTTATAGCATATTGTTGGTGCATCATAGACATACATCTATTTAACTAATGAATAAATTAAAGGAGGACATTTCTATAAAGTAATATATTTACCCATTAGAAATAAAAGGAAGTTATTGGTATGCTATCATCATTGAAGTAGTGTAGAGCAAATGTCTTTGATAAATAAAAACATTATAGATTCCTAAACCATCAAAATCATTAGTTGATATGTTTTATTCCGGAAATAATATACAAATATTTTTCTTTAGTTTTTCATGCAACAAAATTTTAGAATAAAGATTATTAATGGTCTTGATGCAATTTTAGGAATCATCAGAGCTTGACACTAATAAGCAAGATATTGATTAAGCATATTGTGTTTCCATAACTAAGTCTCTTGGCCATAGACAAACATTTATCTTTTCAAACATCTAATGATGATTTTTTTATCAATAAGAATTAGAAAGTCAAAGATCGAAGACTTAACACAAAAATAATTAGTTTAAGTTAAGTGAGCATATATTAAGTTAGAGGTAATTTAATGAGATTGATATTGAATTTAAAATAATCTTAAGCCCATTTGTGTTATGAGTTGAAGCTTTTCAAAATTTGTACATCCTCAGTATAAATTAAGTAAGAAATGCAAGAGCTACTCATTTTGATTTTTGTATATCAAGCTTCCAAAATGCTTCTTTAAAACAATTGAGAAAGCTCTATAGTAATAAAAAAGAGTTATGAATATAAAAAAGCAACAATACCTTAGATCAATCTTAAAATGGAAAAAACCATCTAGAGAATCATTAATACATATAGAGTAAAGAACATTAAAAATATAAGATGCAATCCAAATAATAAAATGAGAAGGAAAACTTTTCAGTGAGAGCCATTGTAGAAGGTAGTCTCTATTTAGAAAATTAAAAAACTAATTTGATGTCCCATTAATCATGAAATTGAGATGAACTTACTTTGTTTAAATGAAGTAGAATTTCATTAGCTAAATCAAGCAACAACCTCTTAAAGCAAGTCACATAAATCCCAAAATGGCCAAATGCATACATTTTTGCAAACCTAATTTAATGACCAATCAATGTTATTCCAATCATTAGGGACTTGGAATATTAGAGGTTTCATTAACCGAGACAAAGTCTTTATCTACAAGAATCTTATCTTTTCCTACAACCTTGACTTGAACTATATATTTAAAATTAAATTATGTGTTCATCCGGTAATCACCCTTCCTTCAACATCTCCCACCAACTATTTCTAGGTTGAATGAATTAAAACATAGTACATTTCTTTTTTTTGGTGAATTAACAATTCATATATGGTCTACTTATGAGTTCCACCCTTCCTTTTCATCTCACTATTGTATATGCGACCAACTTTTATATGAAATGTATAAAGTATTAGTAGTTTATTGACTCTATAAGTAACTCTTTTTTTTGGCCCTTAAATTGTTATGATTGATATCATTTATTATAGATTTCTATTTGAAAAGGTTAGTGACAAATCCCAATCAAAAGTTTTAAACACTATTTGATCAAGTAGATCTATTTTCTTTGGACTTTATACTCTTGATCTAACTATGAAGATTATAGTAACGCCGATAGAGTCCATGTTAATGTAGCTTGGTTAGAAAGTTTTTCTTGTTATGTTATAAGGTTTCCCTCCCTTTCTCTGATCATTCACCTCTCAACACTTCAACATAGGTTTCTAATTTAAAGAATCACAAATTTATTTATAAGTTTTTTGTCACAAATATAGAATAAGAATGTCCATGGAGATCACATCTTCACCATTTTTTAGCTAATATCTTTAAAAGAGGCTTCTAAAGGTTAGGAATCAATTTATATTCTCAATTCATCTATTTAGAACATCATCAAAGAATATAAACAAATTCATTTTTATACTGACTCCAACCCTTTTGTTCTCCAAGATAACTCTTATGCCATTATTATCCATGAAAAATTAGCCACCAAATGGAATTTAAAATTATGACCTTTTCATCAATATATATACATCATAAATTTATATGAATGGAATTTCTTCTCTCTCTCTCTCTCTCTCTCTCTCTCTCTCTCCCTCCCTCCTCCACCCCCCTTCAACACATGTAGTTAGTATTCGCCTAACTTAGCCTCTAACCCTAACTTTGCTAGATCAAAGCACCAACCTATGACTCTCTCTCTCTCTCCCACCCCTTCAACACATGAATAGTCTTAGAGGTGCTCGATGACTTAGCCTCACCTTCACCCAACTTTGCCATCGATCAAGTAGACCTACCTTCATATAAATAAAAAAATCTATAAATAAAAAAACATCCTTTTATCTAAATATTATGATTAGACATTTTTTCATTATGTCGATACTTCTTTGAAAATTTATCAATCAATGATTCATATCAAAACACATTATAATATACCCTTTAATATTATTAATGCACTTGCAAGTAAATATAAAGAAAAGCAACTTTCATTTTATTGAAAAAGCTTATCATTTGCAATAATAGCTTTACGTTGGATGCCAACCATTCTTAACACGTCCACTAATAAAATATAATTTTTTTACTAAATATCGATAACGATGCCTTTAACGTTATTAGGACCGACCAGTGACTCATTAAAATACGAGAAACATTGTTTGAATGTGGAAAACTTTAAAATAATATATAAATGGATTTAGGGCATAATATGATTTTATTTTTAAACTGAGTGAGAAGAGAAACAAAAAATCTCATTTCAATTTTGAAGAACTGTGAAGATAGAAAACAAATTTGAAAGTTGTAGCCTTGATATTTGACAATTTTTAGTGGATGATGTCTTAAATATAAATGCATCAATAAGTTTTCTCTGCCATTTTATATATACAATTTATTTTTTTTAAAATAGACACTAATATTCTTTGAAATTATTTTCTATAATATATATTTCCTATACTTTTTGGAGTTCTTTGCAAGAGGACTTTGGGGATTTTTTGGACTTTTTCAAGTGTACATTCTGTATACTCATGAGTGTACATCCCTTTTTCATTTTTTAATGGTGGGGCTTGCCATATATTTTGATCTATTGAATTGTGGAGTTTTGTCCTAGAATTTGTGAGTTTTGAGCTATTTTCATTTTGTACTCATGTACTCTCATGAGTGTACATTACATTTTTTTCAATTTTTAACTAGAGGTTTATTGTCATATGTTTAGTACATTCTATTGTAAGCTTTTTAGATTTTTTTGATTTATTTTTTTCATTTTGTACACTACTCTCATGAGTATTTTTTTAATTTTTTCTAGGGGCTTATCATATGTTTAGTACATTATTGTTTGGAGGATATTTTTTGAAGAATTGAGTTTTTGAGCTATTTTCATGTGTACTCTGTACTCTCATGAGGGTACACCCCATTTTTTAAATTTTTTAACTATGTGAGGCTTGTCATATGTTTAGATCATTATTGTAAGATGTTGGAGATGTTTCCTCAAGAATTTGAGAGTTTTGAGCTATTTTCATGTGTACTTTGTACTCTCATTAGGGTACATCATTTTTTAATTTTTTTTTAACTATAGAGTATTTATGTTTAAGAATATTCTATTGTCTATTTTGGACATGTTTTAAGTAAACTGAGAGTTTTTGATTATTTTTGTGACTCTATATCATTATAAGATTTTAATTTTTCTTGAATCCATGATATTTTGAGAAACAAGAACTTAAAGATGTGCAAATTATGGATGTTATTTTGACAAGACATGTTAAGTATAAAGAAGGTAAAAAAAGAAAGGAGGGGGAGAATTTTAAAATATTATACATTATGAAGAAGATCTTCTTTGATGGTCAACATAAGAAGGACATTTAATAGATAGTGTTTAATGTTGGAACTTAAAGATTTGGTGAAGGTATGAGAAAGAAAGATAATTATTTTAACAAAAATATTATGCATATCAAAAAAGCAATGCATAATAAAGAATTACAGATTTTATTATGCTATTTGATTTAGAGATATGGATGTAACACTTCATTCTTACATATATCACCAACCGATATGATGTTCTTCTATTTTAGAAATTTAATTCAAGCTCTATAATTAGTTAGTCTGTGAAGAATACACTATGATGGATATCATTATGAAACATTATAATTTGTGATATTATTTAATTGACATGTGTTCTTTGAATGTATACTTTAATGTCAATTTGATTGAAAGTGTGCCAATCAATAGTTACTATATTTCTTTAAAGGTAAACTTTGTACTGACTTATGCTTATGTTTTTAATATACTCTTAATATTGTACTTTAAATCACCAAAAAATTCTTGTCAAAAGAGTATTATTACACCAAAATTTATTGAAAATGCCTCCACTGTACAAAGTGTGGAGTTTTTGGGAATTTGTTATTTTTTTTGGCTATTTTAAAGTGTACACTCATTCCACTCTTGAGTGTACATTTTTTTCAAATTTTAAGGGGAATTTGGTAATTTTTTAGTTTGAGATGTTACCTAGAGTAGGGGTTGTTTGAGCTATTTTTCATGTGACATTTTGTACTCTCATGAGTGTACACCCCATTTTTTTTCAATTTTTTTCAACTATGGGGCTTGTCATATGTTTGGTACATTAGCAAGATGTTTGAGTTTAGTCTTGGAGAATTTGGGGCTTTATGGAGGTATTTTCCATGTGTACTCTCTGTACACTCATGAGTGTACTCCTTTTAAAAAAAATTTAACTTTACATCAAAAGACAAACATAATTAAATTTCCTCATAAACTGAGAATAGCTGTCTCAAACATATAATAGATATGGTTTAATTTGAAAATAGTGTACTTTGAGAGTACAAGAGTACATATTGAAAAACACTCACCCAAAAGCCTCCAAATAGCTTAAATAGCATCTACTAAATATATAATTGAAAAATAGTATAGAATAGCTAAAAAAAAAATAGTGTACCTCAGAGAATAAAAGACACATTGAAAATTATTCTAAAACCACCCAAAGCCTCAAAACTTAGAATATCTACTAAACATATAATTGAAAAAAGAGAGAATAGCTAAAAAATTAAAAGGTGTACCATCATGAGAGTACAGAGTACACAAAAAAAATCCAAAACCCACCTAACTCAAAAATAAAATAACATATACTAAACATATAATTGAAAAAAATGGTAGAATATTAAAAAATTTTAAAAATTGGTGTACCTCATGAGAGCATAGAGTATACATTAAAAAATAAAACCCACCAGAAACTCAAATAACTTAGAATAGCATATTTTAAAACATATAATCAAAAAAACAGAATTAAAAAATAATGGGTGTACCCTCATGAGAGTATAGAGAGTACATTGAAAATCACTAAAACCCCACCCACAAGCCTCCAAATAGCTTAAAATAGCATTTACTAAACATATTAAAAATAGTGTAGATAAATTTAAAAAAATGGATGTACCTTCATGAGAGTAGAGACACATTAAATCATCCAAAAACTCACCAAGCCTTCAAACAAACTTAGAATATCATCTACTAAATATATAATTGAAAATATTAGAAAAAATTTGAAAATGTACCTCAAGGAGAGAGAGAGTACACATTGAAAACTAAATATCCACAAATAGCCTCCAAATAGCTTAAAATAGATATCTACTAAACATATAAAAAAATAGTGTAGATTAGAAAAAATTTTGAAAAAATGGGGTGTACCCTAATGAGAGTAGAGAGTACACATTAAAAAAATAGCTCTAAAACTCACCCAAAGTCTAAATAGTTTAGAAATATCTACAAAACATATAATTCAAAAATTGTTCACTTAAAAAAAATGGGTGTACCTCATGAGAGTAAAAGAAAATTGAAAATCCACTCATAAGCCTCCAAGCACATAAATATATCTACTAAACATATAATTGAAAATAGTAGAATAGCTAAAATTCCCCATAAACTCACTCCATAAACCACCAAATTCCCAAGAACTAAACTCCAAATGCTTACAATGGAATGTACTAAACATATGGCAAGCCCCAGTTAAGAAAAATTGAGAAAATGAAGAAGCACCAAATTATCAAAAATAACTCCAAATAGCTTACAATAACATGTACAACATAGATAAATAGCATGTACAAATGCTTATAATAGCACCCTAAACATAAATAAATACAAAGATGATCTACACTTAGATTTCCAAACACTTTATTCATATGCACAACAACCTTGTTGCACTCAACATTTTAGAGCTGCTTATTTCATATTTAAACAAAAATAGCATAAGCAAACTCAGCTCTAAAGTAATTCATTTTCTTTGGCCAATCTTGGTGCTCAGCATAGTCCACTGGAGATTTGCTGATCACTACCTCCATGTATTTATACACAAACATCTCACAATCAACACTATTTTGTTGGTTTGGTAGAATAATAATAAAATAATTATAATTACAAATAATACATGGGGAGGTCTTCAAGTCTCCATTCTTCATGTCTCTTTCATTTCTTCATGTCTTTGCTCTTTTTTATTTGGTAGGCTTCAAAGCACCACATGGCACCCCATGACAAAGGCTTCAAGCCAATGCACATCCAAAATGCACTTAGCACTAATCATAATTCCTAATGCAAAATTACATTAAGATAGGAAAGGCAAATACTATAAGAAGTTATATTTATAATTTGGACTTAGCACCCCATGGTAACCAAGCCACATCCTAACTTGGATTATTCTTAGGGCTTAAACAACCTATAAGCTAAACATTTATATTTATTTTTATAATGACCCCTTTAAGCAAAATCCCCTGAAAAAATATGATTAGGATAATATCATCCTAACATCTAGTCTGAAACATACACTCTAACATCGACAAAATCTTACATCACAAAATAAAACATACATAATACCATACACCACCTAAACATAAGGCTAAAGTAGTGACTTAATCTAATGTGTGTGTCTTAAGGCTTGTGGTATGTCCTTACTAGACTTTACAGTGGTAATTTTCTAAGTGTGGAAAGATTAAACTTTTTATAAGGGGTGGTTTCACTTTAAGTTGTTTAATTGATTTGCAAATTTTAATTTGTGATCTGATTTATTTCATATGATCCTACACTTAGCAACTAAGTGTTATAAAGAGAAGAAAAAAGGATTTCCCTCTTTATCCCTACCTTAAGCCATTCCTAAAGCATGTTAATTTGACTTAATTCTCTCTTAGTTAATAGTTTATTACACATTTTTAAATTAATCTTAAATTCAAGTTCACTTTAAAGAATTCCATTCAATATGAAAAGTTTCTTAAAATTAACTTAATTGAATATCTATCATGACATACATCAAGTTACTCCTTCCCATCACATGTAGCATGCATATGACTTAATTCTAGGTAGAACTACACATGCAACATATTTCTTTTAGCACACTTTAAATGAAGGATGCATATATGTATTTTGTAGAAAATGGGAATTTCTCTCATTAGCTAAATGTACATACAAGTGTATAAAAGTTTTGAGCAAGTTCTCCATTGTTAACTGTGAAGTAAGGACCTCCTTGGGGATACATAAAGCCTCATTGTGGAGAAATTTTAGGACACCACATAGTGTTTAGAATTTCTTATTTAGATGCTCAAATACATTATAAATAAACATATTATCTCGAAAAGATAAACATGTTTTCTATAATGGATTTGATCATTTCAATAAAATACTCAAAGGCTAATGAGTCTTTTGTGTATGAGAAATTTTTCCTTTGAACTACATGGGAAAGTAGAAGTTTATTTTAAATTGGGTTCATGATTCCTATAGAGGCAAGCTCATTTAGTTAATTAAATCTTAAGAATGGTCTCTTCCTAAGAATACTCTATTAAAGAAATAAGTTATTATTTCTAAAGATTTCTAAGGTGATTTTCAAAGGATTGATTTTTAGAATTTCAATAGTCCAAATTGGAGAGAGTTATTTTGGAAGCCAATTGGGATGAAGTAGAAATGCTTATTGATCTGGGATGCCCAGTAGACATTTCAACTATCCTATAATTGGGCTTTAAATTTGGAATTTAGTTTAGATTTTGAGTTGACATTTTCTTAGAAATCTAGGACTTAGATTCTAGACACAAGATTAGAAAATGCCTAGTGTTGAAGACTTATTCCTGAACAAGATGCTTCAAAACCTAGTCTACATGTGCTTCTAATACATATTAGATGCTTGACCTAGTTCTATTTTGGAAATTATCGGTCATTCTTCTCACTTGAGGGATTTAACCTATCCCTGAGTCTTCGGGACTTATAACCCGCCTAGAGAGGGCTGCCAGCTAACACCACCTAAGTGCATTTTAAATTCATGAAGCTAAGTCTCATGAATGTAAGATGGGTAAGATGTTGCATTTTTAGAAAAATAATCAGTGAACCTAGACTCACTAATCCCTAGAATCATGTAGGGTATGAAGATGCATCTAATTAATGAATATTTTTCAAGTTTTATAAATTTTACAAAAGATTTATTTTAGTCCATGGGTATGCATTTATGTCATGCAATTAGAAATGGTTATAGGCCAAATCAATAATAGAAGGTAGACTTCCTAAGAAGGTGGTCATCCTCATAGGACAAATGCCCCTTATGCAATGGGTGAAGTTGCCTAATTTAAAGAATGAAAACTATATGATTTCATGATTTTAAACCCGATGGTTTCTAATTCATTTTATGTTGTGCCGAGGCTTTAATTATATGAAGTTTCAAGTTGTATTTATTTTATTTTAGTTTAGATTTAAGTTGGGTAGAAAATTTAGTTTTTCCTATGAGCCTAATAATCCAATATTTCATTCATATGAAAACACAATACAGAAAAAAACCTATAAAAGTATGTTGATTCTATTGTTCACCCAAAATAAATCAAGCCAATTTAAATTTATAGAAACAGGTCAATGTGGTCGAGTACCACTATACACCTTGAAAGAAAAAAAAGGCGTAGATCGCCCTTAAATAGCTGCCTAGAACCACAAGTCTAGATCTATGGGTCTTTCTAGCATCGTCTCCTTCTTCAAGGACATCCATCTGCTCCATAGGGGACCATGCACCATCTCTTGGTATGGTTAACTCCTACTAATCCTAGACTGCATAGATCTTAAACTAATTCTAAGCTCAAATTTACATTTTAAAATTTAAAAAGAAATCCTAAGTCTTGTAAAACATATGTTAGAAAATACAAATAGCACACAATAGTTATATTTTACAAACATACGAGCTTAGCATTAGTTGCTTGCCAACCCCACTCTTTATGGATTATGTTAAGGGATTTTGACCTACAAGCAAATAATAATTTTATAATTTTTATTTATTTATTTATGATATCAATCTCTTTAACACTGTCCCCTCCAGAAAATAGAGTTAATTCTAGAAAGAACGGTCTACCATCTAGTCTAATGGGCAAACAAGCCTAGGCATTCTGTCTAAAGTAATACACCACAAATAAGTGAAGCACATCATATCACAACATATTGCAGAGAACTATAAAAGAATCACAAAAAGATCTAACCTAAATCTAAGGTCCATGACCTAAATGATCTAATGTGTGTAGAAGATAGGCATGTGTGGTAGGTCTATACTAAGCCTCTTTTAGTTCAAGTTTCAATTTGGGATTTGAGTTTGTTTGAATTTTACCTTTGGGAGGTTTCAATTCAAATGATTTAGTGATTTAGTTTCATTTTATTTTTACTTTATTTGGTTAAAGTGATATTTAGATTTTCAAGACTGAAGAGTAGAATGGATTCCATTTTTGGATGGAACTCACCCTATTCAATATCTTAATTCCTAATAGAATGAAATCATCATCCTAAGATGAAGATTCATTGTGAAGGTCCAACTAAGATCCTTAAGTATCTTAATTAATCCTTTTGATTTCATTTAGTTTGTTTGAATTTGGATTTGAATTGATATTTCATTTCTTTTCTTTGGAAATTGAATTTGATTTTCATTCTTGGTTTAGTTTTCAATTTAGTTTGGTTTGAATTATTTCATTTGATTTTATTTGAATTGGATTATTTGATTTAATTTATTTTATTCAATTTTGTTTGAATTAGTTCATTTGGTTATATTAATCTTTTAGATTAAGTCATGTTGATTTCATTTGATTTAGTTTAGGTTAACCTAAAGTACTTAGGTTAAGGTTTGCATTCATTTGATTTGATTCATTGGAGATGTAAGGATTCATTAAGAGTTGGTGATTTAAGTTTTAATATTTGATTCATTAATTTAAGGATTAATTCAATTAGTCCATAAGTTTGAAATTGATTAATCCTTTGACTTAGGCTATTTGGAGAATTACCTTAAGTATTTTTTATGTTTGATTAAGATTAGTTCAGTTTATTTCATGAGTTAATGAATTAAATGATTTTCTTATTTATTATGGATTTAATATTGATTTAAGAATTTGGAAATTCAACAACTCCCAATCCAAAGATCAATTGGGTTTCAAAAATTTCTATCAAGTGGGGTTACATGCCAATTTCATGTTTCCAAAGTTTTATCTTGATTAGATTCATAATTAGGGTGTAATTAAAGTTATAATTATTTTATTAAAACTTAAATTATGCCTAATTTAATGAATTTATTTAAAGGTTTCATTTTTCATTGATTCCTCTCTAAATTTGTTTGTAATGAGGGTTTATTTATAATTTTGAATATTTAGTTGATTTATTATGATTTAATTAAATTCTAGTTAATTATTTGAATTAATTAATTCAAATAATGGCTTAATTAAGACAAATTGTGATTTATTAAATTTAATTGAGTTCCCTTAAGGTTTTAATGTTCATTAGGGTTCATTAGGTTAATTTAAAGTTTTCTTATTCATTTTTATTAATTATTTCATTTTAAATTAATTTATTTAATCAAAATTGAGGTTTAGGGTTTAAATTTTGATTTCCCATAAAAATAGTGAAATAAATTATGAAAGATTTACAAAATGTGTCTATTAACCCTAATTTCATTTCCCCAAAGTTTCAGATCAATTGGATTTGTTGTTTAAGAGTAATTAGGATTTAATGGTTTTCAATTAAACCCAAATTAAAGCTACAATACCCAATTAATTTGGGGATTTTAATTTTTGTAGATCCCTCTCATCAAGGCAAATCCATAGAACCTTCATGTGAATTTTTTATTTATATTTATTTTTCTATGATTTTTAGAAGTTTTGAGTAATTTTTGTAATTTTTAAATCTTTCCTCTCTTTAAACCAAATCGATGTGATGTGTCACATTTTGCACACTGGTTGGTCCATGTGAGATCCACGTGGATCCCGCCGATGCGTTTAGTGTGACCGTCCATCCAATCAAAGTCCTAAGGGATATAAATTGAGGCCCTAGATCCGAGCTGGTTCCTTTCAGATGGAATGGACGACAAAGATTGTGTCTCTTATCCGGACTACATAAACCGAGAGTCCATGGTTTTGCTTGATTTTGGCAATCTAAGCAACAAAATCACACAATTTCAAAACAAATCGTGGAAGGAAATCCTACCAATCTAAGCGCTTGATCACACTTGGGATCAAGTTTCCTTCAAAATGATGAAAATTGATAGTTTAATGGAAAAATGAGAGTATGGAGAACCTCCAAATCTGATGAAATCCATTCCATTAGCTTGAATGATGCAAGAAGCTTGCACCAAAGGAAATGAGTTGTCTCCTCTCAATTGCTCCTTAACCAACATGGGACCGATTGATCATTCTGCTTCTGGTGAGGGGATGGGTTGAGTTTTGCTCAAGCTTGATTCAACCCTAGAACGTGTTGGTAACTTTTTGGGGTGAAATCCATTCCATTAGATTTCACCATTGGAGGGTGTTCATCCGCTCACATGGTGTTAGCAGAGAAGGTCGAGGAATGGAACCTCATCTCTGCCTTGGTGAAGCTTTTGGAATGCAAATGGGGAGGGAATAGGCTTCCCTTCCCCACTTTCCATAGGTGCCGAAAATCCTATATTGAAGGATTTTGGTCACTAACTCAGCGACTTCAAAGCCAACCAAGGGTTGGGATTAACTCCACTTGGCCGAGTCAACATGTTTGGATGTTCACAAGAGCGAGAGGAAGGCTCCTTGCTTGATTTTCCTGGCCGATCCTCTCTTTTCTCTTCTTTGCTTCTTATTCTCTTCTTCCTTCCTTGGGAGAAGCCAACTTGTCCTTGGCTTTTCATGCTTGGTTGACTTCACTTGAAGGTAGCCATCCATAAGAGGTGGGATGACTTTGCATGGGAAGAGTGGAATTTGCATTTCCCTTCTTCCCATTTTTCTTTTGGATTTTGAAATTCCATTTTTTCTTTTATTGTATTATGATTTATGGCATTATCATCCTAGTTTGAATTGACATGACATGCCCAAATTAATCTCAAATTGATTTGAGATTGGGTTTGAATCCATTTGACTTGGATTGGGAAATTGAAATCAAACCAAGTAGTTGAATTCAAAGTGTTGGATTTTAATTTAAACCTTTTAATTTGAATTCAATCATCTTAAATTGATGATTGATTGAGTTTTGATTCATATTCAATTTTGAATTGAATTTTAATTAGGTTCCAATTTTGATGAGTTGACTTTGATGGGTCTCACCTCAACTAGTTAGAATAAATCCAAGGGATTCCTTAGGCACTAAGTATAGTGTCCTAAGCACTAAATTAGGACATTCTTATTTGGAATTAGAACATTATAATTACTAATTTCAGATTGATATAAACCTCATCCAAAAATGAGGTCAATACTGCATCCACGAATGTTCAAACTAGATATACCCACTATTCTTAAATACACATGGATGTACAAATGACTACAAGAATGAAAAATTATGCAAAATTATATTTCTTCCAATTGAAAGGAGATCTTCATTCATTAGCTAAATGCACATACAAGTATATACAAGTTTTAAGTGGATACTTCACCATTGTTAAACCGGAGAGTGAGGTAAAGACCTCCTTGGGGATATTTCTTGCATCCCCGATTGTCTAGACTAGATATACCCTATTCTTAAATACACATAAATGTACAAATGACTACAAGAATGAAAAATTATAAAGTTGTATTTCTTTTAATCAATTATTTATACATGTGAGCTAAAGTTCTATCTAAATCTAAATCATAAAATACATAGAATGAATACAAACAAATGTTGTGTCCTTTTCAAATGGACTATACATTTGTTAACATTCAAAATTTATGTAAATCCATATAGACTAAAGAAAGAGAACTCCATATCACATGTTCTAAGCTATATCACATGCAAGCTTATAGATATTTATAACTATTATCACTCTAAATATTATAGTTGATTTATACACTTTTAAAAGAACTTGATTTAATAGTGATAATTGCACACATATTATAAATTTAATTCAACACATGCAAGTTTAACATAAAGAAAATTTCATTTGATTTATTTTTGAATGACATGAATGAATGATTCAAATGACATACAATATTTAACATGATTAGAAAGGAAATACTAAATATAAACATATAATCTCATTCAATCAAACTAATTTGAGGATAATCATATTAAATAAAAGCATTTAAAGAAAATCAAAGCTTGGTAATACCATCTTTCATTTTATGTTTTGACTTCATTTAATGAAATGAGGAAAGTTTGTTGATCCTAATCCATTCCCATGTTTGTGGTTCAATTTAGTTTAATAAAAAAGGTAATTAGGTTGATTTTATGGGTTAATTAGGTTGTAATATGAGTTAAGTCCATTAATTATCCCTTTCTTATGCCACTTTGGCATAATTATCCAAGTGATTATGAGCCAACCTAATATGCACATGCTTTGGAAATAAAATTGATAATGATCCCATGAAAATAAAAGGACCTAATACAATTGGCTCATAAATTATTAGTTAGTTGAGCTAAAGAGTTTAATTAAGCTCTTATAACCCTCCCACATGTAGGTTAGTAATTTTCTTTCTTAGAATTCTCAAGTTATTGAACACCTAAGAGTCTACCCAAGACTTAAGTCATTTAGTTGGAATGATTTAGATCTTAGTTTCATTGATTAAGTAAGTAATTAATTAATTAAGTCATAATTAACTTGATTAATTAAATGAAATTGAAGGAATAGATTAAGAAGGAGGTCTCAATCTTATCCCATAGGCTCATTCACTATTGCTCAAATGATTAATTTCTTGATTCATTAATGTTATGATTAATTAATCATTAATTGGATTATGAGAGTAATTAAGGTAATTAATTATTTTATTAATTATGCAAATAAATCTAAGAAAATTAGGGAGGTGAGGTCAACTCCTTTAGACAATCTCAAAAGTTTGAGATTAATCCCATAATTAAAAAAGTAATTAATTTAATTATTAATTAAACCCTAATTAATAATTATTATTTAGAATTAATTAGAAATATTTTTATTACATCCTCCCCTAAAATACCTTTAAAATGAGTATTTATTTGCATTTTTGGATTTTTTTTTTACAATTTATCATGATTTTTCAAAGTTTCCACTGATTTAAATAATTTTTATAAAGTCTCTTAATTTATTTTATTAAAATGACTATTTGAGCTTCAAAATTAAATATCTCCCAATCCAGAAGTCATTTAGGTTTGAAATTTTTATGATATATATATTTAAGCTCAACTTCAATCCCTGAAAGTTTCAACTCAATTGTTTATTTTTAGAGTAATTAATAAATTTTATTTTCACTAAAACTTAAATTCAGCTCATAATATTTAGTGAATATTTTTGAGTTTGTTGGGTTTCAAAATACAGTCTAAAGAGCCCTTATATTTTTTGTTAAGTATTTCATTTTTTTATAAATTTTATAGTTCCGGTGATTTAATTAAATTTTAAAAAAAAATTCTTAATTTCTTACTTAATCTAGTCAACACCAATTTTCACATGGTAGTGGCAAATTGTATGGTCTCCGTGGCACGAATAAAGTGGAGCAATTGAATGGACGAGCCCATGTGGCAAATGAGCTGAAATCGGATGGCATTTATCGACACCCAAATCAAGCAAAGTGATCTTAGGGCTTAAATCAAAGGATCCGCACTAAATTAAGATCCATTTACGAATCGGATCGGATCGCTTTTCCGCCTCCCACATGAAAGGAATTTGAATAGTGCAGTGAACAAAATGAAAACTAGCAAAACCATAAAAACATGAATGGGGTCCATTGTCGATTTTGTAGATTCTCACCAAAACTTTATTTTGCATTAGGATTGTATAAAAAGAATAAGTGATTTATAAGGAAATTCTTAAACATAAGAAACACAAAGATCCTAAGAAATTTTGATGAAATTACCTCAGTGGATGATTTTCATGGTGTTGATCCAAGCACACTCCTTGATGCAAGAGGAAGCTTTCAAATGAATGCAACCTCTTATCTCCCCTTGGAATGTGGTATTCATCAATAGTTGCCATCTCCTAGGAATCCACGATTTTGGTGTTTTAGCTCAAAAGAAGTGGGGAAATGGTTACTGGTTGCTTGGGAGAGCTCTTGGAGAGTGAATAATGGCAGAATTCAATTTTAGTGCCTCTTTTCCTATGTTCCTAATGGTGGCAAAATCACCATTAATAGTGATGGAAATGGTGTGGTGATGGTGATTAGTGATCTTGGATTCTAGATTCCAAGTCTTCCTTTGCTATTGTGTGGTCAATTCCATTAAGTGCAAGAGGTGTGGGAGGATTGAATGTGGGGATTTTGCAAGATTGTGTTTTCCTCTCTTTCTCTCTCCTCTCTCTTTCTCTCTCTCTTTCTCTCTCTCTCTGTCTCTCTCTCTCTCTCTTTGGTTTAATAGAGATTTGATTTTAACTTTTTACATGATGCTTTAAGTGTTTTATTCAATTTGGGGTTAATGGATTATGTCAACTCATGTTGACCCAAATGAGTTTGGTTCAACATTTGACTCATTGGCTTTGGATTTACTTTAATTATGTTTAATTTATCATTTATTGTAGTTTTAATTGATTAATTTTGTTTAACTTAGATTAATTTGGCGATTTGGATTTGACCCATTTTGAGTTCAAATGGGTTAAATTCAATTGAGTTAAATGTTTTGTTTAGCTCAACCAAGATGTGTTTAAGTTCTAATCATGTTTAATTAAGTGGTTATGATGATTTAGAGTGATTGGTTTTATTTGATTGATGTTAATTTTGATTTGAATTTGTTTAATCCAAATTGAGCTTAATGGGTTAAATGATCCAATTAACCCATTTGAGATCTCATTTGATTTAGATTTGTTTAGTTTTATGTTTAAACATATTCATTTGATGATTTTGATCTTTTAAAGAGATTTAATTTGGACAATTTTTTTGTTTGTTGACTTTTGACTTAATAGGGCCCATGGGTCAACTCTAGGTCAAATGACTTATTTACCACTTTGAACCTCATTTGAATTTATTGTTGAGTTCATTTGTGTTTATGCATTGATTCTGTACTTTTGGTTTGATTCAATTTAGTCTTGATTTAATTTGATTTTATTTGGACTTAGATTGCAAGTCATGGGTTAGCCATAGGGTAGGTCTCCTTAGTCTTAAAGCTTAGCCTAATCCTATGGAAAACCCTTCTAAAGTCTCTAGTTAAGTATTCACTTAGCCACTAGAAGTGTCCTCACTAAGGAGTTCTTAGAGAAGATTCCTAGACCTATGATGGGAAGATTGAATCCTCACTCCAAAAGTGAGGTCAACAAATTGTTTTATTTTAAATCAATTCCTTATAAAGATTCTAATAAAACATCATAAGAATTAAAAAAAATAGAAAACCCAATTTGAAGTATTTAAAGTTTTTGCTAAAATATTTATTTGAATATAAAAAGAGAAAATTAGGATCTAAAATTGTATATGGTGTATTCATTGGATATTCTCTTAATACCCTACTTATAGATTTCTTATCATTAATTCGATATTAGTGATATGTCTATTTATACAATTATGGAATCTTGAAAAGCTATTTTTTTTGAAAATATATTTCAAAAAAATAAGATTACAAAATCTATTAATAAAAAATCTTAAATAGAAAATTCTATAATAAATAATGATGATACTATTTTAACTAACAAAAAAATGATAAAAATATTAGAAAAAGTAAAAGAGTTAGAAAAGATAAACTTTTAAGTGATAATTTTATTCTCTTTAACTAAAATATTTATTTTAGAAAATGATCCTACTACTTTTGATGAAGCTATGAATTATAGATGCACCATTTTAAAAGAAGCTATTAATAATGAAATAGATTCTATCATATCAAATAAGACTTAGATACTTTGTGATTTACCTCCACGTTGTAAACCTATTGGATGTAAATGGATATTCAAAAAAAAAAATTTAAAATGATGGATCATAGATAAATATAAAGCAAGATCAAGAGCAAATGATATAAACAAAAAAGTGGTGTTGACTATTTTTGATATTTATTCTGCTAGAATTTCTATAATTTATTTGCTTTTAGCTTTATTTTCATTATATAATCTAGTTATACATCAAATGGATGTAAAACGTATTTTAAAATGGTGATTTAGATGAAGAAATTTATAGGGATCAACTAAAGTTTTATAATAAAGGTCAAGAAAATAATGTTTTTTAAATTAGTAAAATTTTTATGGATTAAAACAAGCTCTAAACAATGGCATGAAAAGTTTGATAAAGTAGTATTGACATATGAATTTTTGATTAGTGATTCTGATAAATGTGTTTATATTAAAGTTGTTGATCATGATTTTGTTATTTTATATCTTTATATTGATGATATTTTAATTTTTGGTACAAATCTAAATATTATAAATAATATTAAAGAGTTTCTATCAACTCAATTTGATATGAAAAATTTAGGTGAAGCTAATGTAATACTAGATATAAAGATTTATAGAAATGCAAATAACATTTATATTACTCAATCACATTATATTCAAAAACTTCTTTAAAAAAATTTAATTATCAAGAAGTGAGTCTATATATAATTCTAGCTTATATCCTATAAATAATTTAAGTGATAATATATCACAATTAAAATATTCTCAAATAATTAGTTGTCTTATACATCTAGCAAATTATTCTCAACATGAAATGCTTATAATAAGAAAATTAAGAAGATATACTAGTAACCCTTAGTGATTGGAAAGCACTAGAAAGAATTTTAAATATTTAAAGGTACAATTATTACATTCATTATATATGGTTTTACTAGAAGAATATTGTGATGTAGCTAGATTAGACACTAGTAAAATAAAATAGTGGTTATGTCCTCACATTTTATGGTGGTGCAATATCACATAAATCTACTAAACAAACATTAATCTCTAGATATATTATGAAAGTAGAATTTATAGCACTTGATATTATTACTTCTAAAGTCAGTGGCTTAAAGTTTATTAATTTGTTTACCTTGTAATGAAAAACCTATGTCTATTTTAATAAATTGTGATAATTAATTTGCAATAGTAAAAAATAAAAGTGCAAAATGCAATGATAAAATATCATATGAGAATAAGACATGATTCTTTATATGAATTATATAAAAGATGTGGTGTCACTTACTATTTTATTTTCCTTGAGAAAAATACTATAGATCCATTAGAAAGGGCTTGCAAAGGCTTTTATATTGAGATCATTAAAGGGATGGGGTTAAAATAGTCATAATAGTGGAAACCCAACCTTCATATTGGAAACACCAAGATAGAAGGCTCAATGTGATAAAATGCAGCTTATCGAATGACTAGTAAAAGCATAATTCTAAATATTATAGATATCATTCCTATATATATTTATGCTACAATGAAAATAAGGTTATTTATAATCTTAATGAAATCAAAGGCAAAAAAACTTTGTGAGAAATTATAATTGTAGTGTATCTTGGAGATCTCACCTATTTAAGTGTTGCGATAATAGGCCATTGCATTGAGATCTTATTAAGATCCTAAAAATACTTATGAATTGAGATGAAAGCAGATGACCTTTAAAGCGCACCCTTGAGTAGAACATATAGCGTGTCTCATATCATGTGTATGATATAATAATTTATATACTTAGTTCAAAACTTTGGTTACTATGGTATTTATTATTGTCAGATTTTGGTTATACTATGTGAAAGTTCAAACCTAGAAGGTACTTTCATCGAGTGCATGATAAAAGTTGTCCAAAATGAAAATTTTGATTATTGATCTCATATTTTATTCACCTCAAGTTTATTTATAAATATTTTTGTTATTGGAGAGGAAATTGTGATGGAAAAAATAATGTAAAAAAAATTATAACGTTATAATAACGTTACACTATATAACGTTATTCTTAATATTATTATTAAAATGTTATTATAATAAAATATTAATTATATAACTTATAACATAAATTAAATGAATACGAATAAATTAATTTATAACTTTAAATATTAGCTAGTAATGGCTATAAATCAAAATTATGTGATTTTATATTTGACTCTCATCTTTCACCTATAAATAGATGATAATGTGAGCTTGAATGACATGAGAAAATCTGAATATTCTCTCTTCCTTTCTCTATTCATATATTTTCTTCTCATTCTCTTCATTTCATTTTTGGGCAACAAGAGACGATATTAGTTGAAGTTTTGTTGTCGTTATGGTGCCACGATCAAGGCATGGGGATGTGTTATATCTCACAGTAAAAAAAAGAACAACAAATTGGTGCAGGTTTGATCTTCTCAAAGGATAGTATCATCGACCACCCTCGAGGCTATTTCAATCTAATTACTTTTATTTTTTATTTTCTTAGTTGTGTTAAATTTATTTCTTAATTGCTAATTTATTTTCTTATAATTCTAACAACACAAACATTAATTCAAAAATAACAAATATAAAAGAACTATTTCAATATACTAGTTATCAGTTGAATCTCAAGTTCAATTAGGTTTGATATGAGCTACACTTTCGTTGGCCAAGATCATGATCCATGACAATAGTTGATCTAATCATTCTCTCCTTATTATTAATTTTTTTAACTTCATTGTGAAGTTGTGTTTAGAGGGTGAATTTGTGCAAGATATGTAAGTAGCCATCTATCAAAATAAATAAATAAATAAAAGTGAAGAATTGCTTTTGTGGTGTTAGGTATTGACTTAATATTAATACATAAGTAATATAATAAGGTACATTCAACCTTATCATGTAAAAGCATCAAAATGGGATAAATGACTTGTTAGATAATCGACATAATATTCATATGTTAATCATGTTGTGGAGAAATTATTAAGCAAATATCACACTTGCATCTACATGCGAGGCCAATGGTAGGTAGATATATCATAGATGTACCCCAACTCAAATTAGAATATTTTCTCTAGCCCAATTGATAACCTCATTGACCCAAGTCGAGAAGAGAGCCACATCAAAATAAGCAACTATTTTGAAGTTGCAAATTTTAAAGAGATTGAGCATAATTGAACATAAAAACTCTAATTTTCACGTGAATAAGATAATAAGAATGGAAGATAGTCATAGTGAAGAAGATGATGTGAAACACTAATTGATCATTCCTCTAACTCGAACTAAAGCATCTTTATAAATCTACATGGCTGCCTCAATTCTTTTTACTACAGAAAAAAAAGACAACTTTTTGTTAGGTTTTTAAAGCTTATTGTATAGAAACAAATAATAAAATAAATGTATAATTGTGGATATAATGACCACATTAATAAATACAATTATAATATTTTCGTGTAAATTAATTAGTAATTTTTTTGTGTGAATAAAAAAATTTCTTTACATAAAAGCATGGCATATTATCTTTTCAACAAATGCTAACTTTGGTTCATTTTGCATCACCTATGATGTAAATCTTTGCTTCCATAAGTAACATGTCTTCCTCCAAAATATAAATTCTACTTTTCAAAATCAACTCTAACAAATCAACTCATAGAAAATAAATCCACTCAGTTAAATCAGCTTAAAGTTAATAAAAATACAAATCAATCGAATAGTAGAAAATTATTAAGCTCACAAACCAATTCTACGAGCCCTAAAATTGGTTTGTTTATATAAAACCATCACTTAATGAAGTACATCTTAATCAATCATATATCAAAGTTGTCTCCTTGATGTAACAATTTTAACTTATCTCAACGCTCCCTTCATGAGAAAACATATATAAATACAATACAAAATCTTCATGAACCATTGCCAATCACAAGCAAAACCTTTAAATTACCATCAGTTACTTTTGTGCTTGTAAACCTTTTTTATCCAAAGTGAATCTACATTTCATCATAATGGGATGTGTCTCATTACCCATCTATTTACTTTAGATGCTTGAAAGAAGGAAACTAATGACTATTAATTAGACTCCTTAAAAGTTACACATAAAGCCCTTTAGCTTTAGCAAAATGGTTCGATAGGTTGATCGAATGGTAGAACTATGAAGTCTTGAACAACTTGGCAACCTATACCATCATCTCATCTCTAATGACAATTCTCACTCAAAGACATTTGCTTAACTATAGTCTCCCAATCATGGTTGCCCAATCATCATCATTTGACTATAATAGCACGATTATAATTTTCTGACCTTCACTTGATCATAGTGCTCAACTACAATTGCTCAACCTCCATCTCTTAGCTATGATCGCTCTCTTTTTTGAGTTTTCACATAAAATTATTAGTTTTACAACTCTTCTCTTAACTTGTATGCGTTAGATTTTTATATAAAACTAAAATATTAAGCATACTCTTTACCATCTTAAATATTCCAACACACAAAATTTAAATTTATTAAATTTTAAAAGTGTAAATTTAAAAAAATATTAGGCACACATGTTAAATCATAGTTAACTATTTAACTATCTATTTTAAGGATTTATAATTTTAATGATTGTAAAATTAATGTAAAATCTAAGAAGGAATCGAAATCAAATTTGCAAGATGAATAGATTCATGAATATTAATTAATGTTTAAATTAGCTTTAATAATATTTAACTTAGATGATTAATAATAATTAGATTTTATTTAGTTGCCCTAACATTACTTTAAAAATTAATAAAACTGATAAGTAATCATAATTAATTAGGATATAATTGATACTAATATGTATGAAAGGGATTATAAGTAGACTATTTAAATGTCTGACTATTTTTAAAATATGATAGTCATTAAACTAATTAAAATCCTAATTAAATAATAATGAAATCTAAGCAACATATTTAATTATAATAAATTACCTTCACTATTTTTTAAACATAATAAAAAAAAAAAAATGATTATTTTTATTTAATATTTAACCAAGTCTTTATAAACTCTTATGAATGACTATATGATTATCAGCTAATTTAACTGATTAAAATCTTAAAAACTATTATAAACAATCTAAAATCTTAAAAACTATTATCAACAATCTAAAATCTTAAAAACTATTATCAACCAATAAGCAAACAATCTTAGCCTAGTGGTTGAGAGTATAAGCTTTCAACCAAGAGGTCTTGGGTTTAAAACTTATATATCTTTGTGTGTGTGAATTTATTATTAAATTGGGCCCAAAAAATATGGCTAATGATGGTGAAAGCAAAACTATAATTTGAGCTTTATGATGTGACCAATGAAGAGAACTTATGCACATGATTTTTAAGATCAAATATTAGAGTCACACATTTTATATTTTTTATTGATCATTAAAAAAAAATCTTCAAAACACAAAATATGAACTCATTTTAAAAAAAAAGACTTAAAATGAACTCATGGTGGAATCAGCTACATAGCTAGCTCATTGAGCTTATGGGCACAAGTTAATGAAATTTTGAGATTATTTCTATTTTATATTTAAGTTTAAAATTTTAGTGTATATTTTGATTCGAAATAAATGATATTTAGTATCTTAAAATATTTTTTATTTTATTTTTATTGAATAGTCAATATGTTAATTGCATTAATAGTCATTTTTTAAAATAATTAAAGCAACTAAAATTTATTTTTGAGTATTTTTAAAAATAAGTTATTTTATTTTGAAAATAAAAATAAAAATATACAAATAATATATTAGAGAGATATATTTTAAAAAAAAAATAATAAAAAATACAAAAATATTTCAAATTGGCCTTAAGCTCTAATTATTATTCTCAAAAACTCTGATCAAATTATTAATTATTAGTTGATTGCTATTAATGGAGAGAAATAATGAAAAGAAATGGAGAACTTTTGAAAAAAAGGAGTGCTTTGTGACGCTGATTGTGAAATTGTATTCCTAATATATGAGATTTAATTAGCTTGTGTGAAGTTCAATTTTACGAGATTAAATGAAGTTAAAATTATAAAATTTGAGCTAATTTCAAAATAATTTAATAGAGAATAACGCTAATGTTAATTTTAATTCACCAACTCAAATTGTGAATTTTAATTTTTTTTTTAAAGGCGAATTTTCTAGCTTCAACAAATGAGATCTTAAGTGAGATACAAAATAAATATTTATTTTTTAGAAAATATGCATTTTACTACCATATATATATTTAACAAAATTTTATATATATATATATATATATATATATATATACAAGAATGACGATTCAAATAACTGAAAAATAAAATATATAATAATATATTTTGCATCTATTTTATTCCAATCCAAGTACATGAAAACTAAAAAGATATGTAATCTTCTTTTATTTAATCGCCAAATACAAAGAACAAATAGTTCCTTGATAATAAACAAATTATATACATATGGATGAAGAAAACCTAAATAATATATAATAATTTATAATATAATTATTAAAGCGAATGGTCCATAATTCATCAATTACGATCAATAGAGATCGCAGATATTAAGGAAGAATAAAACTTGTTCTCCTCGCCTGCCTTCATTCCAATCAACATGTTATATATCCAATAATTAACTTCTTTCAATTCCCTATCCCAAAATACCTTAGCCGTTTCACTCGATATCAAACGATCTATACCAATTCACACTAAATAATACTTTAGGCAATGAAAAAAAAAAGTAGTTTCCTTCCATTAATGGCGAGCAGAGGAGCTCTATTTTTCATCTTTTTTGTTCTTCATCCTCTTCGCCTGAGATGATGAGCATGATCCGAGCTTCGATCTCCATGTAGAAATTGTCACTGTATTTGGTATCCATGTTAGAAGGAGATGGTGAAGGCAAGAGAAGAAAAGGGAGGATGAATTATTGGAAAGAATGAAGAAGGTAGATTGATTTATATCGACCGTTAAACATTGACGTAATTATTTTGAGGTGAAATGTATAAGGAGAGCAGTGGAATTTATAGAGGAAGTTGAGCTTCATTTTCGGATTTCTTTAACGCAGGGAGAGATGGATTGAGGGGAGGAATGTACATATGTCCCAACGCAAAAGCTGCTGCCTTATTATAGGAAAATTTACATATATATATATATAGCACATAATTCTTATGAATTTATATATCTAGCATCTAAAATTTGATATTTACAAACATAGTACTTTTATGCTTCAAAAGTAAATTTAACTTCAAAAAAAGTAAGAAAAGTATAATAATAAAAATTTAGATGCTATATGTATAAATATTTATATTTAGATATTACATATATAAATATATAAAATAGTGTGATATGTATGTAAATACCCTTTTATTATAACAATTATTAAATTATGCGGCCCAGAGGAGATGCGGATTTTGGACCTGGTCTAGGCACCTCCGACGTGTTTTTTAAAGTATCAATATTTTGTTATTAACGTCTATTTTTATGGGCTAATCTGATGGATGGATTTTTCCGCTAATATTATAAAAAATTAAAAATAATGAGAAGTGAGTTTGTTTTATTATTTTAATGTTTTACTTTTAAGATAACATTGCTAGTTTAGCTTTAAGTTAGAAGTTATAATTTAAAGTTCATTAAAATAGAAAAGTACTACTTGTTTTATAATATGATTTATTATGATTTTAATTAATGTGAAAACAATGAGGAGAAAAATAATTTGTTGTATGTATTTTTAATGATTTTAATGTTATAAATAATACATATATAATATAAATCACATATAATAAGTATGTATACATCTATATTCACTTAATTTTGATGAGTTAATTAAAATAGATTTAATTATTTATATGTTTAGGCATTGCTAAACACTGACTGTTTAACTGCACATAATCATTTCTGGTCCAAAAAGCTACCAAGATTTTGATGCGGTCAAACATTTCATTTTTCTTAGGGCCTCTTTGTTTTTTGGATCAATTTTATTTTATAATTTCTATTTTTTATATTGTTTTACAAATATATTTATTTAATGTTTTTTAGTATTTTAAAATGTTTAAAATAATCTAAAGATATTTTATATATTGTTAAAAATAATAATAATAATAAAATATATTTTATTTTAAAATAAAATTAAAATATTAAACCTAAAATAAAATATAGAAGTGATCCTAAATAGTCCTTTAATTTTTTTTTTTAAAATTAGGCTGAAATGTAATATTAATATAGAGAAAATTTGATATCAAATTTTTTAATAACTAACAGCTTATTTGAGATCAATTTTATTCTATAATTTATATTTATATTTTTATGGTACTTTTAAAACACGTTTACTCATTACATTTTAAAATTAATTTTATTTTTCTTAAAAAAATAATATTATTTAAAAATATTTTAAATAATTTTAAAAATAACTATCTTCATTAAATACATTTTATTTTGAATTAAAATATAAATAAAATAAAATAAAATAATTAATGTGAATCACCTAAAAAACATTAAAAATTACAACTATTGAAGTTTTTTGCGTATGCTAGCACTTCCTCCCGGTGTGTTGGTCGCTTCCTTGGTGGGTTTAGGTTGGTGATGCGTTACCTTTTACTCCTCTTGGTTAGGCCCTCTTGTTTCAGCTGGCTTTGGAGGTCCAATCCGTATCTCTTACTTTCCCTTGCTTTGCTAGTTCTTCTTGTGATATGTTATAATGGACCTCACATCCTCATCTTTCCCTCTCTTTCAACCCTCGATCCTACTCTATCCTTGGTGCAGCTTCTTGAACTTATAATTAGTTTGAAGCATGTACACACTCAAAATCTCTTAGTTAAAAGAAATATGTAGCCTCACTAATTAAGAAGTTATTATGAGTGACATCATTAAAAGTAGCCTAAGAACTCTTCGTAATAATTAACACTTTGATGGTGAACTCAAATGAATGATCTAAGAAATTGATTACTCTTTGAAAGCACTTTTGATCAACAATATGAATGTATTCACCCAAAGTACTAGTTGATATACAAGATCCTATATGAAGATTTCTCTCAAAATACTTTTAAGGATACATAAAGTTCATAATTGTTTGAATTTTTAACCATCAAGTTATTATTATGACGCACTATAAGTAGAATGATATTGAACTTTAAATATCAAGATGTATTTTGATATAATATTTGAAATTCAATTTATTAAATCTTTTAACGTAAGTTTGCTCATATAGAGCATATTAGGAAGGTTGATCTCCAAAAGCTACACTAAAGGAACAAAATCATGTAGTCATTAGAAAAAAGGTAGACAATATCTTAATGATTATAGGCCTTAGGTTGTCATAAATATTATTAAAGATATATTTGTCACAAGGTGGTATGAGCTACCTCTTAAACCTATAGGGGTTGTTTCTAATATCATATCTACTTAGTGGATAATTATGTGTTACTCATAGTGAGGAGGTCATTAGTTACTTCAGTGACAAAGATTATGAAATTCCTTAAGTTGAATAAAGCTAAACTTTTACATTTTATAGTGTCTTTTAGTGTAACAATTTAAATTTGAATAGAAATCCTAATATTAAACATGCTCATATAGGAATAGTGATTAAATGAATGACCCTTGTACTAAAGGGACAAAATTATAAACTCATTAGACTAAAGTAAATAATATCTCATTGTTTAAGAGTTTATGTTATTTTAAAATTTTCATCTTTCTGGGAATAACCTTCAAATCACCAAACAAACTCACTTGCTTCATAACTAGCTACACTAAGATCATTCCATTTTGTTATTTAAAATTATACTAATTTTATTAATTACATAGCATACACTTGGATCTTCATCTATAAAAAGAGCATTAGAGGAATAATTTGATAGAAATTTTCACACTTTGATTTGATTTGATCTCTCTCTCTCTCTCTCTCTCTCTCTGTGTGTGTGTGTGTGTGTGTGTGTGAATTGTATTTCCTCAATTCTTTTCAATTTTTTCTTCTTAACTTTAAAAATGGATTTGGCTTGATTTCTACTAAACCCTATAAGGTTTTCCAAGACCTAGCTTGTTTAATTTGTTCTTAAATTTTGGTTTGGCTCATTTCTAAAGTAAGTTCTTTCACTAAATAACTTTGGATCCAATGAAAAGAAAAATAATAATTTTTTCAATTAATATTATTATTTGTAGAAATAAAGTTTTATTAATGATATGTGGTCTTATAAAAAATATATATATTATATAGACACCTAGGATGCATCATTACAAATAAGGGAACAAGTTAACATAATAACACAAACCTAAGACACTTATTTTAAAATATATAACACATACACTTAGTTAACAAGACATTATACTTTATAATTCTTAAATATTAAAAATAATATATAGTAATTGCCAAAATTAAATATGCAAGAAATGTGACAACAAATTCTAACATTGTAAGAATGAAAAAAATAATATTATTTAAGGTTGCAAAATGATAAATAAAAAATATATGTACCTTTCAAACATCATGATAGTAGGCAAAGAAAGAGGAAAAAAATAAATTTATCTTCATTTATTTATTAAATTATACACTTAGTTTATATTTTTAAATTTCAAACATAGTTATTTAGGATACATATGTCTAAATTTTTTTTATGTTTTAAATTAAATATACAAGATGTGACATATGTTCAACACTACATACTCTTATAGCATATTGTTGGCCATTAACATACATCTTGATGCAATTTTTATGAATCATGAGAGCATGACACTAATAACCAAGATATTGATTAAGCTTATTGTGTTTCCATAACTAAAGTCTTTTGGCCATAGACAAACATTTAGCTTTTCAAACATCTAATGATGATTTGATTTTATCTATAAGAGATAGAAAGTCAAAGATTGAACAGTTAATAGAAAAAATCAATAGTTCAAGTTGGTGAGCATATATTGAGTTAGAGGTAGTTTAATGAGATTGATATTGAATTTAAAATAATCTTAAGCTTTGTTTGTGTTATGAGTTGAAGCTTTTCCAAAAAAAATTGTACATCATCAATATAAATCAAGTAAGAAATGCAAGAGCTACTCATTTTAATTTTTGTATATCAAGGTTCCAAAATGCTTCTTTAAAACAATTGAAAAGCTCCTCCATAGTAATATAAAAGAGATATGAATATAAAAAAGCAAGATTACCTTAGATCAATCTTAAAATGGAAATCCTCCTAATATCCTCTCTATTAGAACCGGAGAGGGGATGGAACTTATTCTCGTGATGAGAGGAGATACTATCCGTACCTCCTGCTACAACCAGTGGTGCCTAGCTCCCTCATTATGCAGTATGATACCGCTTGATCTCTTGTTTGTGAGCCTCGGTGGGGGTGAGTGGGAACTAGACCCTACCTGGGTTAAGGCTATCCACGAATGGGATCCTTCCCCATGGAAGGTGCACCAGTGGGTGCTAGCATACTAGGAACAAGGCACTGCACACTGCTTGGGAACTTCCATAGCCTTCCTCTTGAGGAAATCTGAATCAAATGGTAACTCAACTGGATGATGCGCACACCATGCTTCTGTATATGAGGGTGGTCCCCTCACATGTGATCCTAGCCTCAAAGCCTCAAAAAATGGATGGATGGGTGAAGTCGACTGGAGGCGCCCATCCAAGGCCAAATCCATCGAAAGGAAATGTAAAGACATATACATTTGAAGCGCTCAATTGAACCGAAAATTGATTGAAAGTTTGCAACATTGAAAAACAAGTTTGAATCAGATTGCTTTGTTAATTTTGAATTTTGATTTAGAATTTGAACCCACACTCAACTTGAAAGTGTTAAGTGTCTCAAATGAATTTGGAGAGATTTTGAAATTGATTGGAAAGGAGACTTTTGAATGTAAAATCCATTTTCAACAAATTTATGTATGTTAAAATGGGTTCAAATGTCTTTGGAGAGATGGATGCTTCCATAGGTTCATATTTGAATTTGATTTTTTGAGTTTGAGGACCCTTTATTTAACAAATTTGAGTATGTTAAAGTAAAGGGTCAATTGGTTTTATTTTGCTTCGTGATTTTGGAATTCAAATTTGGGTATGCTATGTAAGGTGATTGAAAACAATTTTCTTCTCCTTTTGCTTATTTGTGAATCATGTGTGAATTTGAAAATAGGATCTTCACTTAGCAATTTTGGGTATGCTAAATGAAGAATCCAAATGTTTTGTTGTTTTGAAAAGCGAATTCTTTACTTAGCAAATTTGGGTATGCTAAATAAAGAATCCAAATGTGTTTTATTTTTGATGATTTTGAAAAGAGGATTCTTTGCAAATTTAAGTATGCTAAGGAAATCAAATGTTTTATTTTGATGATTTTGAAAAGAGGATTCTTAGCAAATTTAAGTATGCTAAGGAAATCAAATTTATTTTGTGTTTTGATTTTTTGAAAAGAGGATTCTTTACTTAGAAAATTTAGGTATGCTAAATAAAGGATCCAAATGTGTTTTGTATTTGGATGATTTTGAAAAGAGGATTTTTAGCAAATTTAAGTATGCTAAGGAAATCCAAATGTGCTTTGTTTTGATGATTTTGAAAAGAGGATTCTTAGTAAATTTAAGTATGCTAAGAAAATCCAAATGTATTTTATGTTTTGATTTTGAAAAGAATTCTTTACTTAACAAATTTAGGTATGCTAAATAAAGGATCCAAATGTGTTTTGTGTGATTTTGAAAAGAAGATTCTTAGCAAATTTAAGTATGTTATGGAAATCCAAATGTGTTTTATTTTGATGATTTTGAAAAGAGGATTCTTAGCAAATTTAAGTATGCTAAGAAAATCCAAATGTATTTTTTTTTTTTTGAAAAGAGTATTCTTTACTTAGCAAATTTAGGTATGCTAAATAAAGGATCCAAATGTGTTTTGTGTTTGGATGATTTTGATTTTAAAAGTGGATCTTCACTTAGCAAATTTAGGTATGCTAAATGAAAGATCCAAATATTATTTGAATTTTGATTTTTGAAAAGATGATTCTTTACTTAGCAAATTTAGGTATGCTAAATAAAGGATCCATGTGTGTTTATGATTTTGATTTTGAAAAGAGGATTTTCACTTAGCAAATTTGGGTATGCTAAATGAAAGATCCAAATGTGTTTCATTTTTTTTTATTTTGATTTTGAAAAGTGGATCTTCACTTAGCAAATTTGGGTATGCCAAATGAAAGATCCAAATGTTGTTTGATTTTTGAAAAGATGATTTTCATTTAGCAAATTTGGGTATGCTAAATGAAAGACCCATATATTGTTTGGATTTTGAAAAGATGATTGTTAATTTTGAAGAGATGATCATTAGTTTTGTTTTGAAAATGAAATTTTCATTCAAGAAATTGAATGAGGATATTCATTTGTGTTTTGAAAACATGATTTTGAATTTTATTTTGAAAATAAAATCTTCATCAAAATAAATTGAGTGAAGATGTGCATTTGTGCTTTTAGAAAACATGATTGTTGATTTTGTTTTGAAAGTGAAATCTCCATCAAAATAAATTGAGTGAAGATGTTCATTTGTGTTTTTTAGAAAATATGATTTGGAATTTTTTTTTGAAAGTGAAATCTCCATCAAAATAAATTGAATAAGGATGTTCATTAGTGCTTTTGGAAAATATGATTGTTGATTTTATTTTTGAAAATGAAATCTTCATTCTTGAATGAGGAAGTTCATTTGTGCTTTTGAAAAGAATGATTATTGACTTGAATTTTTAAAAGATCCTACATATAACAATCATGAAGATTATTAGATGAGGTTTATTTATAAAAAAAAAATTGTAAACATTTTATCATGTGTATTTTGAAAAAGTGCAATTTGGAAATTGATATTTTTATAAAGGATTTTATTATTATTATTATATTATTATTATTATTATTTGAATGAACATCACCTTACCATAGAAATGGTAAGAAGGAAGTCTTTGGTTATTTCCTTTTTATTAAATTTTTATTTTACCTATTGGGAAACCAATTGGGGCTTTAAGACTTACACGGAGTGAGGTCCTAAAACCTAAAGGATGTTGGCTAGCTTAGCTTAAGGATGAAATAAACTAACTGCTAATGGAAAAGAAAGATAGTCTTGGATTTACACAAAGTATAAACCCACTATCGATACTTGGAGATAATGATCATTTACCAAAGATGGAGACAGGAACCCTCCCTAGCGGAGTCACCAGAAAAATTTATGGTGAGTTTTATTCTTATCTTCATCTATCTTTTGGAAAGGATAAATGAAAATAAAATATAAAGCTGTTTGTTGGGACTCCAGTAGATCCACAGATGTTCTTATTAGGTGATCGATGACATTGAGAATAATATACTATCTCGAGAAGTCACTTTCCTAATGGACCAATCAATCACCTCAATAAGGACTATGGGTCTTATATAGAGGTTCTTTCCCTACTTTACATGAAAAGTAAAGGTGGTTTATTTTAAACCGTGTTCGTTAAGTTCCTTAAACCCCATAGTTAATATCCTAAGGAATGCATTCCTTAGAATACTATCTATTAAGGTAAATGATCGTTGTCTCTAAAGATTTCAAAGATAGGACTATCAATCAATTAGTTTATTTTTAGAAGATCAAGTGGGATTGATCAAGAGGAGGGAGTTATTATCAAAGCCAAAAGAAGAGTAGGGATGCTTATGATATTGTTTACCTCATTTTAGAATGAGCTCTCAACCCTCCATCTTAAACATAGACTCTTTTAGATACTAAGAGTTCCTTAATCTTAAGACACTTCTAGTGATTAGGTGAACACTTAACCTAACCTAGAGACTTAGAAGAGTTAGCCATAGAATAGGCTATGCCTTAGGGTTAGAAAAATTTGCCTTATAGCTTGACCCAAATCTTTACTCTCTTCTTTCAAGTCAAACTCCAAATCCATCATCCTCAAACTCAAATCAATTTCAATTCCAAAATAAACCTTAAATCAATTCCAATGGATTTTCTCAAATCATGAATCAGTTCCAAATAATTGAATCTCATAATTGAATTCCAAATTCAAAAATCTTTCCTAAGTCACTTTAATTACATCTTATGGACTTAGCCCAAATCCATTCCAAATCAACTCAAAGTCAAAAGATGTTTTTCTCACAAACCATTTATATTATCATTCATATTCACAAATATAAATGAAATATAAATTCAAATAAAAACTAAATCCAAAACTCAAGTCCAAATCTAAAATCTTTCCTAAACCCTTTGGATTTCACCTTATAGACTTAAATCAAATTCAAACCACTTCAAATTCAAAGTATTTTCATAACCATTTATATCCTCATTTATATTCACAAATATAAATGAAATATAAATTCAAATAACTAAAATAAATTCAAAATTCAAATCCAAATCCAATCAAACTCCAACCTAAACTCTTTCAACATAAATCCTTGAACTCCTTTAAATCAAAGTCAAATCAATTCAAATTCAAGAACTTTTCTCATAACCATTTATATTCTCATTTATATTCACAAATATAAATATAAAATTCAAATATCCAAAACCATTCAAAACTCAAACCCAAATCTCCTAAAACTAAATTCATGATTCAATCAATCCTTCAATCATCAAACCAAAACTAAACTCAAAACTCAAGCCCAAGTCAAACTCATGTTCATCCTTTGAACTTGAAATTGTCAAATGAATCAAAACCCATTTGACTCCAAATCACTTGTAAATAGATTTATATTTCAATCATAAGTCCATATGTGAGTTCAACCAAACTTGAATTAAGCCTTGATCAAGTCAATTTGACTACTCACTTGACTTAAAGTGACCTAAAGTATCTTTTGAGCCAAATTCTAATCCTACCCAAATTGGATTGAACTAAGCCCACCTAAGCCTCACATTATGAGAGCAACAATCATAGATGATCAATCACTCAAAAAATCAAGTCAAATCAGCCAAATCCAAAATCCATAGGCCAAATTGATTGAAACCATTAATCAAAATCAATTCATGATTAATGATTGAATATGACCAAGTCATCATTTGAGCGAAACCCTGCCCAATTGGCCACTTGACCCAAGTTCACCTAACTTGACCTAAAAAGTCAAAATGTGTCAAATCTTGATCTAAGCCAAAGTAATATCAACCAATGGGTCAAATTCATTCTAAACCACTTGTTGAACTTGACCAAATCACCCAACTAGACCCAACCTAGCCTAATTGACCATGAACCCAACTTGACCTAAAAGGTCAAATTGAGCCAAATAAAAATCAAATCAAAATTGATTGAAACTAAAGCTTGCAATATATTTCAAATGACCAACCAAACCTAAACCCACATCAACCTAATCAATAAATGGGTCAAATTGGTCAACTTGACCCATTTGACCTAATTGAAATCAAATGAACCAAAACCAAATATAAATCAAATTGAACAAAACCAATGATGCCAACACATATCAAATGGTCATATGAACTTGACCCAACGACCAAATTTGACCAACTTAACCCAAGTTGACCCATTTTGGCCTAAATGGGTCAACATGAACCAAATGATATCAAATCAACTCCAAATTCTTTGAAATTTGGACCAAACTAATTTCAAACTATTCTAAATCTGCCCAAAGTGAAATTAACGTCAAATGAACATTTCACCTCTTGGTCAAGGGGTAACCCATGGCCAATTCCACTTAAGATTTGGTCATATCCTTTTCATGGCCATTTGGCACCCTCTTAGTAGACCAAGTGGATACTAATGAGTGTGGTGCACATGACCCAATGGGTTTGGGTCAGCCTAACCCAACCCAAGGCCAAAATCGACCACCCAATAGAAAATTCTCTAATTGGGATCACTTTTCCACTTAAATGAGCACATGGAAGCTTCACCACTCCACTCCTCTGCGAAAATTGAATCATTTGAAGCTGAAAATGGCCTAACCAACTCACTCTATGGGATCAATTTGATCAAAATGACAAAACACCTCTTGGCTGTCTGATCCTTATGGGGGGAGATATACTCCCCCTAATTTCACTTGAATTGAGATCACTCACACTGATTAGGAACTTAGAGCAAGCTTCTCCAAGTTCCTCCAAGCTTCCTCAAGCACTTCCCATTTCTCCATTCTCGATTTATTCAAGCCAAAATAGGGAGGTAGGAAGGAATTCCACTTTGCTCAATTCACCACCATAGCTCAATTCCTCTTCAAGCACCTTGAGGACTCAATCAAGCTCACCCAAGTCTTCATACAAGCTCAAGGCAGGAGGGGAGCTAGACCAAAGCCACAAGCCTAGGAGGAGGAGTTCGGCATATTAGAGAATCTACTGAACCTCAAGCCTTCAAATATTCAAGGGGCTTCATCTCCACTGAGAAGCTACCTCCATGGTTGGATAGCCTGGGTGAGGTACTATTCAAAATCTAGAAGCTAAATTTTAATTGAACCTTTGTGAAGAGAAGTGTGACCTCAAGTGAATTTGACTGTTGATGTCTTGCTTATTTGATGTCTTGCTTATCTCTTCTTGATGGTGTATGATCAATCCTTACTCAACTGAGCTGAGAGCGATCCCCTAAGGGATGGATGGTCGCCATCTCTGTTAGATGAGGGCAGGGATGAATCATAGACCATCCATCCAATGTATTTTGGATGGACGGTCCTGATTAAAACACGTGAGATTTGCCATTTAATTTTTTAATACCATGGGTTTGATCTTGACCATTCAATCTTTAATCGGATGGTCCAAGGGAAAGCGCGTAGCACCATTGAGTGTGTAGCTGATGTGATAACTTAAATAACCAATCTGATTGCGTCATGTGGAAAGCGCACGCCACATCCACATGGCACCATGGATTAGTTATATAATTAGGTTATTTAATTATTCCTTAATCACAGAAACTTCAAAATTACATAACTAAATGTAAAAAAAAAAAAAAAAATACAAACTCAAATACATTTTGAAGATATTTCAAAGGGGAATAATATAAAATTAAGTTTAATTGATTTTAAATAGTAAATTTCATGCAATTTTGGTTTTATTGGGAAATGTAATTATGTTAATTACCCCTAATTATTCCATTGATTAATTAAACTTCTCGGTATATTAAGTGGGATGACTTACTCTAATTTTCTTGGGATTTATTAATGGTTTAATTAGGGGATTGCTTGATTCACTCATAATCACTATCTTAATTAATTAAATGATTAATTAACCTATTAAATAGTAATAAATTCATTAAGTTTGCTAATTATCTTAGAATAGTGAATGGACTTAGGGAATGAGATTAGGAGTTCTCTCCCAAATCTTTCCCCTAAATTTATTTCATTTGGATAAAAATCTAATTAAGCTATAAATTAATTAAATAGTTTAATCACTTTATTAAATGGCTTAATCAATCAAAGTTTTAAAATCAAATCAATCGAACTTAATCAATTCCTTCTTGGGTAGATGCTTAGGTGTTCAATAAGTAGCTTAAGGAAGTCATATCTAACCCATATGTGTGGGAAGGGTTAAAGTACTTAAATTAAACTGTTAGTGTAATTAATCATTAATGAGCCAAATACATTAGGCCCCTTTCTTTCTTAGGGGCATTGCTGATTTAAATTGTGGTTTTATGTCATACATTGGCTCATAATTATTTGTTTAAATATGTTAAAGTGGTGTAAGGGTAATTAATGGACTTAATGTACACCTTAACCTAAACAAAATATAAAAATCCATCTAATGGTTCTAAAATTAAACTAAAACAACATACACATGTGGGAGATGGGTTAGGATTAGCAAACTTTCTCACATTTCTTAAATTCAAATTAAACTAAAAAAAAAAAAAAATCAAAATTTCCTTTAAACAATTTGATTCACTTTAAATGATCTTATTCCATAGAGTGTCTTTAGGAATTAATTAAGGTGAATGAAATTATATGCTTACATCACTTTATTTTTTTTCCTAGCATGCTAAATATGTATGACATATGAAAACCATGCATTCATACCTTTTGAAAAATTAAAATGAAATATTTTCTTTATGTCAAATTGCATGTTTTGGCTAAAGTAAGAATATGAATGACTATTATCACTATTAAATCAAAAATTATTTTAAAACCTATACACCAAACATTACAAATGAAAGGTATGCTACTTATAATTATTTATAAGCTTGCATGTGAGTATAATATAAAGATGTGCATTATGTGACTTTTCCTTTCTCTTTTAACATAGTTTTGAATAGGATTTGTAAAGTGTATAGTTCCTTTGAAAAGAACACAACACTTGCTTACATCCATTCCTATTCATTCATATGTTATCATTTAAGAGGGACTTTCATACTTACGCACATAAATTACATAACCAAATCAAAATTAACAAACATAAACTTTTTGCATGATTCTTTTTCAAGCATTTCTTTCATGTATTTAAGAAAAGTGGTAGATTAGTCTGGACACCCCAGGGTTGCGAGGCTTTAAGTAGCCCCAAGTAGGTCTTATATCTTACACCCCTAGTATAGGAAACAATGGTGCCGTACTCACTTACATCTTTCATACATGTAAATGTGCATATGAATAATGGATAAAAGAACCCCTCTTTTTTCTACTTAACAAAATAATGCATACATGAATCATTCCAAATTTTTCTTAAACAAACATCTCTTAGCATTCATCATTGAGGTGTGCTAAAATTTCAATTTGCATGTATAAATATTCTTCAGATCCTTTAATATGCATGCTCCATATGTTGGAAAGAAATAAAGTGTGGTGTGTTTTGTCATAATAATTCACTTTACTTAATGCCTCTTTGAATAGGTATGTTTAGAGAAAATCTAAACTTAGGATTAATTAAAATACATAATAAAATATTCACTAAAAAATTACTAATGAATCTATCTTATAAATTACTTAAGGTAGGGAGGAAAGAGAAGTTCTCTTCTCTTTTCTTCTTCTACATAGTAATTAATTAGGATTCATTCAAACCAAATCAAATTATTAAAATAAAATTAGCCAAATCAACTAAATCACTTAAATGAAATCACCCTCTAAGTTGAACTCATCATACTTAGAAAATTCTAACCTTAAAGCCTAACTAAGACATACCACACAAACCTTAAATGACACACAGATTAGGCTAAGTCATCACTTCTAGTCCTATGTTAGGGCGATGCATGGTTTGATGTTTGGTTTTCTTTTGTGATGATGTTTTTAGTCTAGATGTTAGGGTGTATGTGCGTAGACGAATGGTAGGCGATCTTAGTCTAACCATTATCTTACGGATTGTGCTTAAGGGGCGTTGTAATAAAAATTATAAATACTTTTGTTGTGCAGGTTGCTTATACTCCTAAGCATAATCCAAAATAGGCCAGGTGGACTTGGTTACCCATGTGTGGGGTGCTAAGTCCAATTTATTCATATACATTCTTGGGATTGTGTGGTGTCTTTAGCTAATCTCTATTTTGCAGTCTTAGTTAGATTTACTTTTCTCATTTTCATGTAATTTTATAATTAGGATTTGGAATGATTATTACAGGGGATTAGGATGAACATTGGTCATAAGACTATGTCTTATGTACCATGTGAAGCCTTTGGAGCAACCACCTTCCAACCAACTGAAAGAAGAAAGAAGAAAAGAAGAATGAAGAATGAAGGCCCCATAACATGAATTCTTTCTTGATTATAATTAATTCATTTGTAATTTGGGTTGTATAAGGGTAGAGCTCGGATACCCACATTTGTCTTTTCGGATTTGTGCGGTGGAGCCTGACCACAAAAGGCCTCTTATTCTTTTGTGTTAGCTTTATAAATTGTTTGATGTTTGTTTAGCTTGTGCATTAAGATGGCATGTTTTCCTAGTTTCTTCCTTGCTTTGATGAATGGCTTGGAAGATGATTAGGCTCTTAGGGAAAAATAAATTTTCTATCCAACTAATCAACTCAAAATTAAAATGAATAACTCATAACCTCATTTAAAGCCTAGGTTATAAAAGCAAGATAAAAGATTTAGCAACCCCTTAGCTTGATGTTATGTGTTTTCACATCATGCATAAAAAATCATCTTGTCTCACTCTTATTATGGAGGTCTTTAACCTGTGCTAGAGAACTTGGCTTGACTTTTGAGAGTCATGGTGGAAACACACCTCCTTTCTTGCTGATTTTGGCCCACAATCTAATTTCATATGCATTAGGCATATGAATCCTATAAGCCTGTGTCAAATCAATAGTCTAAAATGAAAATAAAACATAAAAAAATTTGCATTAAATTTAAGTCATTAATCATGCCCTACATGATCTAGTCTCTTAAGGAGTGTGTTTAAGGACTTAGTCTCTTTCTAAATAAACAACAACCTAGTTATCTTGCAAAAGCATATGACTTGCCTGCATGTATTTAAAATCGTAGAAGGAGTTAGTTGGCGGCCACTCCTAGGCAATTGTAAGTCCAAACAATGGGTGGTTTATCCTCACTTGTGGAGGTAAATCATATACCCATTTTTCCTTAAATTTAGGTCAAGCTTCGGCCCTCGTCAAAGCCCCTAGATTTAGGTTCAAAGGTTGCTACTTCTTTTTATGGGCCACAAGCATAAATCCTTACCTCTTAGGTATTCCCATGATCTTGTGTCATTGAATTATAAGCCCTAAATTTCTAATAAAAATTCAACTCAAATAAATAAACCACTTCAATTTCAAAAATATAAAGCCCAACCAGAGGATAGTTTGGGATGCTTACTTGGTTTCCTAGTATCCTAGCATCCCTACTTATCTTTCTTTGGTTTCAATAATAACTCCCTCCTCTTGATCAATCCCACTTGTTCTTCTAAAAATAAACCAATTGATTGATAGTCCTATCTTCATGATCTTTGGAGACAATGATCATTTATCTTAATCGAGAGTATTCCTAAGAAATCTCATTCCTTAGGATGTAATTAACTATAGGGGCTTGCCTCCATAAGGAACTTAATGAACTTGGTTTAAAATAAACCCTGCTTTACTTTTTCATGTAAAGTAAGGGAAGAATCTCTGGTACATATGAAGACCCATAATCCTTGAGTCTTATTTCATGTGATTAGGTCCATTGTAGGGTGGTGACTTCTATCTTTTCGAGATACACCTTCCCTCAATGTCATACCCGATCACCCTAATAAGAATATATGTGGATCTACGTGGTGTCCCAGCATATATTTTTGTCTTCATTTATCTTTTTAAAAGGATAAGATGAAGATGGGATTATATATTTCACCACAGATACTAAGAAGCCTAGTAAGCACCTCAACCTATCTTATGGGTGGGCTATATATTTTTGAAATTGAAGTGATTTATTTGTTTGAGTTGAATTTTTATTTAGAAGTCTAGGGCTTACAATTCCATAACACAAGGTTATGGAAATGCCTAAAAGGTGAGGATTTATGTTTGTAGCCCAAAAAAACCATCCTAAATCTAGGGAGATTTGAAAACACCTAAATTTAAGGTGAAGATGGGTATTTGGCTTACCTCCATAAGAGAGGATAAACTTGACTTTTGACCCAATCTCCAATGATTTTAAGTACATGTGGGCAAGTCATATGCTTTTGCAAGATAGCTAAGCTATATTTATTTAGAGAAACTAGTCTTTAAACACACTCCCAAGAGACTAAACATGATTTAATGACTTAAATCTAATGCAAAATTTGTTATGTTTTATTTTTATTTCTGGATAGTTGATTTGACATAGGCTATGGGATTCATATGCCTAATGCATGAGAAATTTGATTATGGGCTGAAATTAGCAAGAAGAAGGTGTATTTCCATCATGGCTCTCAAAGGCCAAAATGGAAGTTCCCTAACAAGAGTGAAACCATGCATGATAAACATACAACATCATAATGTTAAAATTTTTAATAATTGAGTTGAAACATAAGATAATTTATAATTCATCAAAAAATAATAAGAGAAAATATGTTTTCTTAATGCACAAGCTAAACATCAAAACTAAATTAAAGGTATCTCTACCCTTACTTACTTAGATTATAATTAAATTAATCACAATAAAAAGGAATTCATGTTATGGGGTCTTCATTCTTCATTTCTCCCTTCCTCTTTTCTTTCTTCTTCTTCTTTCTTCTTTCTTCTTTCTTCATTTAGTTGGTTGGAAGGTGTTTTCATGGTACATAAGACATAGTCTTATGACTAATGTTCATCCTAATCCCCCTCATAATATTCATTTGAAATCTTAATTGCAAAAAATTACATGAAAATGGTAAAACTAAATCTAACTAAAACTTACAAAATAGAGATTAGCTAAACAAACCACATAATCCCCTGAATAAATTGGACTTAGCACACACACAAGTCCACCCTATTTTGAATTATGCTTAGGGGTATAAGCAACCATAGCAAAAAGTATTTATATTTTTATTACAACACCCCTTAAGCACAATCCCTTGCAGAAGACAATGGTTAGACTAAGATCACCCTACCTCCAGTCTACACACATACACCTTAACATCCAGACTAAAATATCACATCACAAAATAAAAATAAATATCAAGCCATGCACTGCACTAATATAGGACTAAAATAGTGACTAATGTCACTTAAGGCTTGTGTGATATGTCTTAGCATGGCTTTAAGTTTAGAGTTTTCTAAGTATGAAGGGTTCAACTTAGAGGGTGGTTTCATTTAAGTGATTTAGTTGATTTGGTTGATTTTATTTTATGATTTGATTTGGTTTGAATGAACATACAATTAATTACTAAGTATTGTAAAGAGAAAAGAGAAGATAACTTCTCTTTCCTCTCTATCTTAAGTAATTTCTAAAGTTCATTAGTGATTTTTTTAATGAATGACTTATTATGTGTTTTAATTAATCCTAAGTTTAGATTTTTCCTAAACAAACTTAAGAGAAAGGCATTTTAAGATTAAGTAAAGTGAATTACTACAAAACACACTTTATTTCTTTCCAACATGTGTAACATGCATATGGATGAACCTAAGCATATCATGCAAATGGAAATGTTAGCACACCTTCATGATGAATGCTAAGAGATGTTGCTTATGGAAATTCAGAATGTTTCATATATGCATGTTTTTATTAGTAGAAAAGAGGGGTTCTTTTATCCATTAATCAAATACACATTTACATGTATGAAAGACATAAGTGAGTACGACGTCATTGTTTTCTAAACCATGGGTGTAAGGTATAAGACCTACTTGGGGCTACTTAAAGTTTCACAATCCAGGTGTCCAGACTAATACCACTTTTCTTAAATACATCTATGTACAAAAAAAATATGAATGGAAAAGAATCATGCAAAAGTTTATATTTATTTATTTTAATTTGGTTATGCAATTACATACATGCAAATGTGAAGCTCCCTCTTAAAGGATAATATAGGAATGAATTTAAGTGTTGTGTTCTTTTTTTAAATGAACTATACACTTTGCAAATCCTATTCAAAAATGTTAAAAGAGAAGAGAAGGAAAAGTCACATAATACACATTTTATATTGTACTCTCATGGAAACTTATAGGTAATTATAAGCATACCTTTCATTTGTAATATTTTATTTCTAAGTTTGGAAAATAATTTTTGGATTTAGTAGTGATAATAGTCATTCATATTCTTACTTTAGCCAAACATGCAATTTCACATAAAGGAAAATTTTCATTTTAATTTGATTTTTCAAAAGACATGAATGCATGATTTTTATATGACATACACATTTAGCATGTTAGAGAGAAATAAAGTGATGCAAGCATGTAATTTCATTCACCTTAATTAATTTCTAAAGATAATCCTATGGAATAAGATCATTTAAAGTGAATCAAATTGTTTAAAGAAATTTTAGTTTTATTTTGAGTTTGATTTGAATTTAGAAAATGTGAAAATATTTATTGGTCCTAACCCATCTCCCACATATGTGTGTTATTTTAGTTTAATTTTTAGAACCATTAGAATGATTTTATGTTTTTTTTTTATGTTAAGGTGTAAATTAAGTTTATTAATTACCCTTTACTTACACCTCCTTAACATAATTATTCAAACAATTGTGAGCCAACATATGATATGAAACCCCATTGAATTTAAATCAGTAATGAACCCTAAGAAAGAAAGGACCTAATGCAGTTGGCTCATAAATATTGATTAATTAAGCTAAGGTGTTTAATTAATTACTTTCATAACCCTTCCCACACATGTAGGTTGGATTTTTTTCCTTAAGTTTACTTACATTATTGAACACCTAAGCATCTACCCAAGAGAGGATTGATTAAGTGATTAAGTTTTTGGATTAATTTTTTATTTTTTAATTTGGTTAATTAAGCTATTTAATGAAATGATTAAATCATTAATCAATTTGTAATTTAATTAAGTTTTCATTCAAATGAAATAGACTTAGGGAAAAGATTTGGAAAAGGCATCCTAATCTCATTCCCTAAGTCTATACTATTCCAAGATGATTAAAAATTTAATTAATGAATTTATCATCATTTAACTGGTTAATTAATCATTTAATTGATTAGAGAGTGATTAGAGATGAAATAAGCAATTACCTAAATTAGTCCAATAATAAATTTCAAGAAAATCATGGGAGGCAGAGGTCATCCCACTAATTAACCCTAAGGAGTTTGTAATAAATTATTGGAATAATTAAGGAGTAATTAACATATTACATCCCCAATAAAACTCAAATTAAGAAAATATCACTATTAAAAATCAATTAAAATTAATTTTGTATTATTCCCCTTTGAATTATCTTCAAATGAAGTTGAGTTTGTATTTTTTGGATTTTTCTACATTTAATTATGAATATTTGAAGTTTATGTAATTAAGAGGTCATTAAATCCTTAATTACATAACTAATCCCGTCGGCGCCGTGTGGACCACTAACGCAGCGGACACTCTCCACGTGGTGCGACGGGATTGGTTATTTAAGTTATCAAATCGGTATAGTCGGTGACTACAGGATTAAACCCGGTTTCTAAAGTGTTAATCAGCAGATCTAACATTGATTAATCAAGATCGTCCATCCAAAACATGAGGGATGGACGGTCCATGATTCATCCCTGCCCTTGCCTACGGGAGATGGAAATCGTCTGTCCCTTAGGGCTTGATCTAAGTTCACTTGAGCTCTGATTGAGCTAAGATCGAACCCACACCATCAAGAAGTAAGAAGGAGAAGATCCAATGGTCAATTTCACTTGAGATGATTCTTTCCTTCATAAAAGATCAAATAAAATCTATCACAAGCTCAATTTTGATTCATACCTCGCTGGAGGCTATCACTGACGCTCCCACCCGTAGAGATAGCTTCATCTAGTGGAGTAGAAGCCCTGTTGAAGGTTTGAAAGCTTGAGATCAAGTGGATCCTTCTATTGGCCAAGATGAGCTTCAAATGCTTGCGGCATTGGTCTAGACCCCTCTTCCCTTGGCTTGAACACTTAGGAAACACCTTGGGTAAGCTTTGGTCCTCTGATGGTGCTTGCAAGACCAATTCTAGTTTGGTGGTCAATTGTACAAAGTGGAATTTCCAATAAGCTCCCCTATTTTAGCTTTGAAGAAATCTGAAAATGGAGAATTCAAATGAGCTTTGGAAACCTTGGGAGAGCTTGATAATGCTTCCTATGAGTTCCTATCACTCATTCAAATGCAATAGATCTGAAATGAAGTTGAGTTAGGGGGAGTATATCTCCCTTTACAAGGATCAGGCAACCAAGCTTGTCTCTTCCATTTTGATCAAATTGATCACAATGAGTGGGTTGGTTAGGCCATTTTAAGCTCCACATGGTATAGTTTTGGCAGAGGAGTGGATTAGTGAAGTTTCCATGTGCTCATTTGAGTGGAGGAGTGATTCCATGTGGAGAATTAGGTGGTCAATTTTGGCCTTGGGTTGGGTTTGGGAGGATTGGGTCATATGCACCACACTTATTAATGTCCACTTAGTCCACTAAGAGGGTGCCAAGTGACCATGAAAAGGATTTGACCAAATTCCAAGTGGAATTGGCCATACGTTACCCCTTAACATAGGGCTAAAATGGTCATTTAGCTTTGATTTCAACTTGGGCAGATTTAGAATAGTTTAAAATTGGGTTGTGCCAATTTTTGATGAATTTGGTGTTAATTTGATATCATTTGGCTCATGTTGACCCATTTAGATCAAAATAAGTCAACTTGGGTGAAGTTGACCAATTGGTCAAATTGGATCAAACCAAGGGTTGGGTCAAGTTCATATGACCATTTGAAAAGTGTTGGCATCATTGGTTTGGTTCAATTTGGTTTATATTTTGTTTTTGTTCATTTGATTTCATTTAGGTCAAATGGGTCAAGTTGACCAATTTGACCCATTTGACCCAAGGTTGGTCATGAGTTTGTTTAGGTTTGATTGGTCATTTGAAATATTTTACAAGCTTTGGTTTTAATCAATTTTGGTTTGGTTAAGTTTCAAGTCAATTTGACCTTTTAGGTCAAGTTGGGTTCATGATCAATTGGGCTAGGTTGGTTCTAGTTGCCAATTGAGGCTTTGGTCAAGCTCAATAATTGGTTTAGAATGAATTTGACCCATTGGTTGCAATCGATTAGGCTTAGATCAAGATTTGACACATTTTAACTTTTTAGGTCAAGTTGAGTTAATTTGGGTTAAGTAGCCAATTGGGCTAGGTTAGGCTCAAATGATGACTTGGTCATGTTCAAGCATTGATCATGAATTGGTTTTGTTCAATGGTTTCAATCAATTTTAGCTTATGGTGGATTTTGGCTAGTTTGGGTTTCATTTTGGCTAAGTGTTGACTTGGTTTGACCCAATTTGAGTGATTGATCATCTCATGATGATTGTTGCTCACAATGTGAGGCTTAGGTGGGCTTAGTTCAATCCAATTTAGGTAGGATTAGAATTTGGTTCAAAAGGGTGTTTTAGGTCACTTTGGGTCAAGTGAGCCTAAGTGGGTCAATTGACTTGATCAAGGCTTGATTCAAGTTTGGTTGAACTCACATATGGACTTATCATTGAAATATAAATCGTTTGGAAGTGATTTGGAGTTAAATGGGTTTTGATTCATTTGACAATTTTCAAGTTCAAAGGATGAACAAGGGCTTGAGTTGGGTTTGAGTTTTTAATTTAGTTTTGGTTTGATGATTGAAGTTTGTGTTTATATTTGGATTCATGATTGAAGGATTGATTGAATCATGAAGAAAATCCAAGGGTTTGGATTGATTTTGATTTAGCTAAGTTGAATTTGACTTGAAAGGGTTTATGTTAAATTTAGGAATTTGACTTTGGGTTTTGAATTGGTTTTGCTATTTGTATTTATATTTCATTTATATTTGTGAATATAAAGAATATAAATGGGTTATGAAAAAATTTCTTGAATTTGAATTGATTTTGATTTGAAGGAGTTCAAGGGTTTATGTTGAAAGAGTTTAGGTTGGAATTGGGTTAGATTTGGATTTGATTTTCGAATTTAGTTTTGGTTATTTGAATTTATATTTCATTTATATTTGTGAATATAAATGAGAATATAAATATGTTGTGACAAAATCTTTTTACTTTGAGTTGATTTGGATTTGATTTGGGCTAAGTCCATAAGATGGAATCAAAGTGACTTAGGAAAGATTTTTTTAATTTGGAATTCAAACATGAGTTTCAATTATTTGGAATTGATTCATGATTTGAGAAAAATCCATTGAAATTGATTTAAGGTTTGTTTTGGAATTGAAGTTGATTTGAGTTTGAGGTTGATTTGGATTTGATTTGATTATGATTTGAGGTTTGACTTGAAAGAAAAGAGTAAGGATTTGGTTCAAGCTATAGGGTAGGCAAGTTTTCCTAACACCCCTAAGGCATAACCTATTCCTATGGCTAACTCTTCTAAGTCTCTAGGGTTAGGTTAAGTGTTCACCTAATCACTAGAAGTGTCTTAAGACTAAGGAACTCTTAGTGTCTAAGAGGAGTCCTATGTCTAAGATGGAGGGGTTGAGATCTCATTCTAAAAATGAGGTCAACAAGCATGCATATGACATAACTCTAGGTATAACTGCACATGCAACATATTTCTTTTAGCACACTTTAAATGAAGGATGTTGTTGACCTCATTTTTAGAATGAGCCCTCAACCCCTCCATCTTAGGCATAGGACTTCTCTTAGACTTTAAGGGTTCCTTAGTCTTAAGACACATCTAGTGATTAGGTGGACACTCTCACTAGACAGAAGACTAGAAGAGTTAGTCATAGGAATAGGTCATGCTTTAGGGGTGTTAGGAAAATATCCTACCCTGTAGCTTAAACCATTCCTCACTTTCCTTCTTGCAAGTCAAACTCCAAATCAATTCTATTTTATTTTCTCTAAACTCAATTCAATTCCATGATTCAATTCCATGATTGAAACCCATGATTGAAAATATGATTGAAACTCATGATCAAAATTATCAAAAATTTCCAAGTTCAAATTTCCTAAGTCCTTAATCCTTTATTAAGGACTTAGCCAAAATCATGATTTAAACTTATTCAAAGATTTGAGATTTTCTCATAATACATTTATATTCTCATTTATATTCTCATTTATAAATGAAATATAAATTCAAACCCATCAAATCAAATTCAAAATTCCAAATCAATTCATGAAAATTTTCTTAAGCCCCTTTAATTTTCTATTAAAGGACTTAGCCAAAATCAACTCTCAACCTTGATCAAATCACTTCAAATCCTTGAGATTTTCTCAAAACTTATTTATATCCTCATTTATATGCTCATATATAAATGAAATATAAATATAAATCAATCCAATCAAAGGCAAAAATTAAATTCCAAATTTAAAATGCTTTAAAACTCCCTTAAATCCATTATTTAACCTCAACTTTGATCAAACCATTTCAAACTCATGGGATTTTCTCAAAATCAATTTATATTCTCATTTATGTTCTCATATATAAATGAAACATAAATATAAATCAATCAAATCTAATCCAAAAATTAAATTTTAAATTAAAAATTCTCTTAAATCCTTTAAATTTCCTTTAATGGATTTATCCCAAATCATGATTAAACTCCTTCAAATTCTTGAAATTTTCTCATGATCAATTTATATTCTCATTTATATTCACATATATAAATGAAATATAAATATAAATCAATCAAAACCAATTCAAAATCAAACTGAAATCAATTCAAAATAAATATAAGCCTTTCAAGCCAAAATCTTGAACTTAGCCAAATCACTCCCAAATCAAGCCAAACTCTTGATTTTATCTCATGGTTCAATCAACCCTACAATCATGAGCTTATATATAAATCCAAACCTCAGTCATTCAATCAAAACTCAAATCATAAAAAATCAAACCCAAGACCCTTCATATTCTTCCTTTGAATATGAAATTTTCAAATGGATCAAAATTCATTTGACTTCAAACAACTTGTAAATGGATTTATATTTCAATCATGAGTCCATATACAAGATCAATCAACTTCAAATCAAGCTTTTACTAAGCCATTTAACTCACTTAGGCTCACTTGACCCAAAGTGACCTAAAGTACCCATATGAGGCATCTTTTGATCCTAACCAAATTGGATTGAACTCATATATTCCTCTCATCATGATCATGAGATGATCAATCAATCAAATTGGGTCAAATTAAGTCAAACCTAAGGCTTGACCAAGTCAACACTTAACCTAAAATGAAACTAACATAGTCAAATTTATAGACCAAATTGATTGAAACCATTGATCTAAGTTCACTCATGACCCATGTTTGAACTTGACCAAGCCAACATTTGAGCCTAACCTACCAATTGGCCCACTTGTGTTGACCCATTAAGGACCAAAATATGTCAAAACTTGATCTAAGCCAAATTGATTGAAACCAATGGTCAAGTCCATCCCAAATCACTTGTGGAACTTGACCAAAGCCTCAATTGGCCAACTAGACCAACCTAGCCCAATTGACCTTATGAGTGAACTTAAATCAACATGACCTAAAGGGGTCATGTTGAACCAAAATTGAACTTATCCCAAATTGATTGGAAACAAAGATACCAATCCACTCTATATGACTAACATAACCTAAACCTACCCTTCACCTACCTCAAATAGCTCAAATGGGTCAAGTAGGTCAATTTGACCCATTTGACCTAAAGGAGTCCTATGAGCCAAAATCTATACCAAATTAAACCAAACCAAAGACACCAAAACATTTCAAATGGTCATATGAACTTGACCCAACCCTTGGTTTGACCCAATTTGACCAATTGGTCAACTTGACCCAAGTTGACCCATTTTGACCTAAATGGGTCAACATGAGCCAAACCCTATCAAATGGATTCCAAATCCAATGAAACTTGGCCAAACCAATTTTCTCAACATACCAAACATACCCAAAGTGAAAAAATAGAATCATTTTACCCTAGTCATAGAAAACATTTTGGCCTAGTGGGTATTTTTTATCATACCCTCTTCACAATCACTTGAGGCTTTCTAAAAGCTCAAGGGACTTAGTGATGAGTGGTGCAAACCCAAATGGTTTGGGTCAACCCATTTGGACCATAGACCAAACCCGACCATGCAACCTAAAATTCAATTTTCAAACTCCCTCCTAAGCTCAATTTGATGCACATGGGAGGTTGGCATTACACTCAAGGGATCAAACCAACCATGTGCAATGATCTAACATCTAAACAACTCACTCCATATGGTCAATTGGATCAAAATGAAAATTAATGGGTCGACCATCATATTGCCATATGGGGAGATATACTCCCCCTAATTCAATGAAAATTCACTACACTCACACTCGATTGAAGCCTGGAACCTTAGTGTCACCTCAGCATTCCCAAGGTCTCTAGAGAGGATTTGATTTTCCTAATTCTTAGTTTTGCACAGTGCAAAATAGGGGAGCTCAATCCAATTGCCAACTTCTTCTACACTTGACCTTAATCCAATTCCTTCCACACACTCCTTCTAAGGACCAATTCAAACTTTCCCAAGCATCCATTTGAGTTCCCATAGTAAGGAGAGCTTCATTTGGATCAAAGTTATAAGGGAAATCAAGTGGTGTTGGTCCATAGGAAGATCCACTCAACCCCGAGGCTTGAAACTTTCAACAGGGCTTCGTCTCCACTAGGTGAAGCTACCTCATTGAGCTCGAGCACCGATGAGGTATGTAATTTTCTAGCCACTTAGCTTGATAGGTGTTGGTCCTTTATGAAAGGAATTTTCATTGCATGAGAAATCAACTATTGGATAGGTTGGTAATGATGCCTAGATGGTGTGGGTTGAGTCTTCTATGATTCCATGCTAGATTAGGCTTCGATCTCCCCCTTGGATCATGGATGGTCTACATTAATCCTCAAGGAAGAACTTAGGTCATCTCAGTCATCCATCCACACATTTTAGATGGATGGTTGAGATTATTTGGCAAGTTTTAGAAATCCTTTATCTATTTTAAACCATGGGTGAATCTTTAGCTGTCCGATCTTTTGATCGACGATATAAGCGCGTGCGCCATTCCTTCTTGATATGACATTTAAGTGGGTGGCTCATGGCATGACGCGTGTAAAGCGCGCTGACCACTGCTGCCACGCGTCATGCCATGAGCTGAGATTAAGAGGGGATTAGTTTTTTACCTAATTAATTCTTAATTAATCCCTATAACTTCTAAAATTCATAACTCTTCATAGAAAAATCAAAAAAATATAAGGAAAAATGCTATGGAAAGATAATTTCATCTAGAATATTCTAAAAAATGTTTTCAATGGATTTTTAATTTCTCTTTTCTCTGAATTTGGGTTTCTTTAAGAATCTTAATTAGCTAATTATTCTTTAATTAGGTCATCAATTGATCTCAAACTTCTAGGGTTCATTTTAGGATGATGACACTCCTCTAATTTTCTTGAGATTTATTGAGGGCTTAATTGGAGAAATTGCTATTTCATTCCCTAATTACCTCTTTCATCTAATTAAGGATAATTAAGGTGTGATTAGTGAATTTATCCTATGATTAAGTTTGATTAAGGTTAGATCCAATTGGTAGGGGTTTTATGGAATAATTTTGGGGCATTTTCCTAAGCTATTCCCTTTTCCTTAATCCTCTTAATTGGTCAACTCATTAATCACCCCCTTAAACAATTTTTGAAAATTTAAAAAAGTTCCTGAACTTAATTAACCTACCTTGGGTAGATGCTTAGGTGTTAAATAGCCTAATTCTAATTAAGGAAATTAAAACCCCTTTCATAAGTGTGAAGGGTATTTTAAAAGTACTTAAGCTAAACCTCTTAGCGTAATTAACTTTTAATTGTAAGCCAAATTACATTAAGCATTTTCATTATTAGGTGCATTGCAAATTTAAATTCCTTGTGGGTTTTATGTCATCTCATTGGATCATAATTACTTAGTTAATTTTTCTAAGGTGTTGTAGGTAAGGTTAATTAAAGGAACTTAAGCATACCTTAACCTAATCAATGCTTAAAATGGATTTAATTATATGAAAATTAAAAAAATACAAAACACATGTGGGAATGGGTTAGGAACAACAAACTCATCTCACCTTTTCAAAATTAAATTAAACTTCAAACTAAACAAAATTCATTTTGAAATTCACTTTGATTTATTCTAAATTTTCTTCTTCCTTAAGAATGTCTTTAGGATTAAAGTAAAGTGAGTTTGTTCATATGCATTCATTACTTTTGATCTTTCCCAACATGTTAAGTATGCCATAAGATTCATGCATTCATAATTTCATGTTTCAAATTTTAAAATAAAAATTATTTACTTTATGTCAAATGTGCATGTGATGGCTAAAGTAAAATATGAGTGGCTATTATCACTACTAAATCCAAAATATTTTTAAAACTCATAAATAAAATGTCAAATCTAAAAGTGTGTTATTCTAATTTTAATTATAAGCTTGCATGTGATGGATTATAAAAGCATGTTTAGCATAGGCTCTCTTTCTTTCTCATGTTAGCATAGTTTTGAATAGAAGTTAGTAAGATGTAGGGTTCATTTGAAAAGAACTCAACACTTACTTAATCTCATACCCTATTCATGCCATCATCTAAGAAGGATTGCCTATACTTGCATGAATAAATTGCATAAACAAAATGAATCCATTAAACAACTTTTGCATATTCCTCCCCATTTCATTTCTTTTATATACATGTTTGTACTTAAAAAAGTGGTATATTAGTCGGACAACCCCAGTTGTGAGGCTTTAAGTAGCTCTAAGTAGGTCTTGTACCTTACACCTCTGGTTAACAATGGCGATGTACTCACTTATGCCTTTCTTACTTTCATGTATGTATGTGAAATTTTGTATAAGGAAAACCTTTTCTACTTAAGAAAAATTATGCATATTCAACTTCTAAATTTTCTTAAATGGATTACTTAGCATGCATCATAAAGTGTGTTAACTACTCTCATTTTTATATATAGATATGCTTATGATCCATCCATATGCATGTTATATATGTTAGGAAAGAATTGAAGTAATGTGTGTTATGTGAATTTTGATTCATTTTATTTAATCTTAAAATGCATTCTTTTTTAATATGTTTGTTTAGAGTTTGTCTAATCTTAGGATTTATTAAAAGATGTAATCAAAACATTCACCTAAATGAAACTAAAACATGAACCTACCTTAGAAATTATTTAAGGATTAGGGAAGGAAAGAGAAGTTATCTTCTCTTTCCCTCTCTTCATAACTTAGTAATTAATTGTAGGTTTCACTCACCAAATTAAAACATGAAATAAAACCAACCCAAAATGCTTAAACTACTTAATTGAAACTCTCCTCTAAGTTGAACATGTCCTTCACACTTAGAAAACTTGAACCTAAAGCCTTAAGCTAAGTGTACCACACAAACCTTCATAGCACAAACATTAGCCTAAGTCACCACTTCTATTAGGTTAGGTTGGTGCATGGTTTGATGTTATATTTTGTTTTGTGATAAATATTTTAGAGTAGATGATGATAGGGTGTATGCTCATAGAATGAATAGGATGTGCTTAGTCTAATTATTCTTTTATGCAGGGGATTGTGCTTAAGGGGTGCTATCATAAATAAAAATATAAATGCTTCTTGCTTGCAGGTGCTTATACCCCTAAGCATAATCCATAGGCCAGGTGGACTTAGTCACCCATGTGTGGGGTGTTAATTCCAATATACATGCTTGGGATTTGTGTGGTGTGATTTAATTAACCTTTATTTTACAGGTATTAGTTAGATTTCCCTTTTCCTTTTCATGTAAAAATTTGTATATTTGGGATTTTGGAATGATATATTATGGGTATTAGGATGAGCATTGGTCATAAGATTCCATATTATGCACCATGTGAAGCCTAGGAGTATCCACCTTCCAACCATCCAAAGGAGGAACCAAAAGAAAAAGAAGAAAGAAGAAGAAGATAGAAAGAAGAAAGAAGAATAAAACTTGAAGACCCCCATAATAATGAATTCCTTTGCTTAAATTGTAATTCAATTCATTTATAATTTGGGTTGTATAAGGGTAGAGCTCGGCTACCCATATTTTATATTTTCATATTTGTGCGGTGGTGCCCATCCATAAATGACCATTTATTCTTTTACGATTAGCTTTATAAATTATTTGATGATTTCTTTAATGTTTGCATTATGTGGCATGATTTTCCTAGTTTCTTCCTTACTTTATGTATAGCTTGAATGTGGATTATTAGGCTCTTGTGGAAAAATAAATCTTTTACCCAACTTAATAACTCAAAATAAAATTAAATAACTCATAACCTCACCTAAAGCTTAGGATTAAAATCAAGACAAAAGAATTAGCAACCTCTTATTCGATGAGCATTTCATTATAATATCATGCACAAATACATCTTATTTCACTCTTGATTAGAGGGCTTCCACCTTTGCCAAACAACTCGGGTTAACCTTTGAGGGTCGTGGTGGAAACTCACCTCCTACCTTCTTGCTAATTTTGGCTAATAATCTGATTTATCATGCATTAGTCATAAAAATCCTATTATCCTAAGAAAAAATAATTGTCCAAAATGGAAATAAAATAAATTTTGAAATGCATTAGATTTAGGTCATTTGAAGCATGTCCCTTTACATGATCTAGTCTCTTTAGGGATGAGTTTAAGGACTTTGTCTCTTTCTAAATAATAATGCTAGCTATCTTGAATAAGCATAAAGACTTGCCTACATGTATTTAAAATTGTAGGAGTTATGCCACCCCAGTGGTTGTAAGTCCATCGGTGGTTTGTCCTCTCTTATGGAGGCAAACCAATTACCCATTTTTTGCCTTAGATTTAGGTTGTGCTTCTGGCCCTCGTCGAAGTTCTCTAGATTTAGGTTCTGAGGTTACTTCTCCCCTTTATGGACCATAAGCATAATTCCTCACATCTTAGGTATTTCTTTAATATTATGTTAAGGAATCTTAAGTCCTAAAATTCTAATGAAAAATGTAACTCAAACAAACTAAATCAATTTCCAAAATATAAAGCCCAATTAGTTTGAGATGCTCCAGTTTCCTAGCATTATGAGCATTTCCTACTTATCTTCCATTTTGGCTTCGATAATAACTCACTCTTTTGATCAATCCCATTTGATCTTCAAAAATAAAACTAATCGATTAATAGTCCTCTCTATTGAAGTCTTCAAAGATAATGATCATTTACCTTAATCGAGAGTTTTCCTAAGGGATCCCATCCTAGGATGTAATTAACTCTGGGGGCTTGCCCTTGTAGGGAACTTAACGAACTCAGTTTTAAATAAACCCTGCTTTACTTTCCATGTAAAGTAAGGGAAGAATCTCTGGTACATATGCAGACCCATCGTCCTTAAGAGTCCTTATTGAGATGATTGGTTCCATTAAATAGAAGTGACTTCTGTCTTTCGAGATATTACACTATACCTAGATGACGTATCCGATCATCTGAATAAGTACATCTGTGGATCTCCATGGCATCTTACTAAGACAAATTTTTATAAGGTCTCTTCTTTCTTTTCTTCATAGATTTGAAAGGTGACTCCCTAATAGGAATTTATTCACCACAGATGCATATATGTATTTTGTAGAAAATGAGATTTTCCCCTATTAGATAAATGTGCATACAAGTGTATAAAATTTTTAAACAAGTTCTTCATCATTGTTAACCAGAGGAGTGAAGTAAGGACCACACTTAAACCCTCGTTATGGAGAAAATTTAGAACACCACATAGAGTTTAGGAATTTCTTATTTAGATGATCAAATACATCATTAAGTAATAAGCATATTATCTAAAGATAAATATATATTTTCTATAATGGATTCTGATCATTTCAATAAAATCCTAAGGCTAATGGGTCTTTATGTACCAAAGATATTTCCCAACTACATGGAATGTAGAACAAGATTTATTTTAAACCTGGGTTCATGGTTTACTATAGAGGCAAGCCCCTATAGTTAATTTCATCTTAAGGGTCTCTTCCTAAGAATACTCTCTATTAAAGAAATAAGTTATTATTTCTAAATATTTCTAAGGTGATTTTCAAAGGATTGAATTTTAGAATTTCAATTAGGAATGGTCCAAATTAGAGAGAGTGATTTTGGAAGCCAATTGGGATGAAGTAGAAAATGCCTATTGATACTAGGATTCCTAGTAGACATTTCAACTATCCTATAATTGGGCTTTAAATTTTAAATTTTATTTAGATTTTGAGTTGGCATTTTCTTAGAAATCTAGGACTTAGATTCTAGCAGCACAAGACTACAGAAATGCCTAGTATTGAAGACTTATTCTTGAACAAGATGCTTCAAAACCTAGTCTACATGTGCTTCTAACACATATTAGATACTCAACCTAGTTCTATTTTGGGAATTATCAGTCATTCCTCTCACTTGAAGGAATTAACCTATCCCTGACTCTTCTGGACTTATAACCCATCTGGATAGGGCTTCCAGCCAACACCACCTAAGTGCATTTTAAATTCATGAAGCTAAGTCTCATGAATGCAAGATGGCTAAGCTATTGTAGTTTTAGGAAAGTAATTTATGAACCTAGACTCACTCCATAATCCCTAGAATCACATAAGGTATGAAAATGCATCTAACTAATGTGTACAAAATTCCTCTCTCTCATGTGAAACTAAAATAGGGGAGGGTGCTTTCGATTCATACTTCTTCTCCACTCCATCAAACTTCAAGTAAACTCACACACACCATCACCATAGCTCATCGAGCAATACCAAGTCATTTTCCAAACTTCTAAGCTACCAGAGGTCCAAGTTCGATCGAAGTCAAAGCTCCTACATGCATGGATTGATCGTCTGAGTGGCTCACTTCAAATTGAGGTTCAAGCTTCTCAACAAGGCTTTGTTTCTACCAAATAAAGTGATGTCAGTCGATCCCATCGCCATACATCAGCTCCGGTGAGGTAATTCCCCAAAATCATCAGTTTAGAAAATATGTTTAGGTCCTTTTTGAAGTGAATTTGTATTTGAACTCATCCTAGCTGTTGGATCCTTATTAAACCTTCGCACGAAGGTGTGGGTTGAGTTTGGAGGGGATTTAAGCTTGGTTGAGCATGGATCAAGCAATCCATGGTGGAAGGGCTCCATCGCTCGTCGCTCGTAGGAAGATGGATCATTAGCCGTCTGTTTCACGTGATTAGAATGGATGACCAATATCAATTCATGTAGAATCCCTCTATGTTTTTTCCTTAATCGTGGGATCTGATCATGGCCATCTGATCTTAGATCGCAGTCCCACGGGAAAGCACGCCCACCATAGTCTGAGTCAGTCTACTGATTTAACAACTTAAATACCCTATCCCATCACGCCATGTGGAAAAGCACGCGTTGCGTCAATAAAATGTGGCGATGGGTTTAAGGGTTAATTAAGGCAATTTTAATTAATTTTTAAGGCTAAAACTTCCTAAAATCATAACTAATCCTAGAAAAAATCCAAAAAATATAAATGAGGGCTCATTTTAAAGATATTTCATAGTAGAATCCATGAAAATTATTATTAATTAATTTTGAATAGTAATTTCTTATTAATTAAGGTTTAATTAAAAATTTAATTAGCCTAATTACTATCTAATTAATTGTCCAATTAATTTTAAATTTTCCATATATGTTTAGGGGGATGACCTCTGCCCCTATTTTTCTTGGAATTTATTGGATAATCAATTAGAGAAATCAATGGATTAAGCCTTAATTACTCTTCAACCTTAATTAACAATAATTAAGAAAATTAACCATGGATTAAGTAATTAATTAAGCTTTTTGTCCTCTGTTAACAGTGATAAGTCTTAGGGAAGTGGTTTAAGTTCATTCCTTATGACCATTTCATTAAGCCTCTTCATTTATTTCAAATTAAATAAAGCTTAAATAATTAATTAACCATTTAATTAATCAATTAAAAGAAAAGATATCTAATTATTTCAGAGCCTCATTGGTTGTTTGAGATGACTTAGGGATTGGGATTGAGGCCTCTTCCTTGATCTTTTTCCCTAACTTAATTTCATCATCGTAATTAAAAGATATATTCAAAGGACTTAATTAATCAATTAAGGGATTAATTAAATTAATTTAAAATCCATTCATTCATAACCTTCCTTAATTAACTCTTGGGTAGCTCTTTGGGTGTTCAATAACTTAAAGAGAGAGAGAGCTAATAAAATTATGGTTAGCTCACATGTGTGAGAAAATCATAAAAGTAATTAAGTGAGTCCTTCAAGCTTAATTAACTATTAATTATGAGCCAATTGCATTAGGCCCCTTTCATTTCTTAGGAGCATTACTAATTTACTTTACATGTGATTGCATCTCATGTTGGCTCATCGATTTAGTTAATTAGCTTAAGGTGATGTAGGTAAAGGTTAATTAAGTGATTTAATTTATACCTTTACCAAATTAAGACATAAAATAAATCTAATTACTTTTCATTAAATCAAATTAACTCACACATATGTGGAATGAGATTATGATTAGCAAACCTCTTTCACATTTCTTAAATCAAATCAAACATAAAGATCAAAAATGGCTTTAAGAAACTTTGGTTTATTTTAAATGAGTTTGTTTAATATGATTATCCTTAGGACTTAGTTAGATTGAATAAAATTATATGCTTGTGTTTCTTTATTTCTTTTCAATCATGTTAAAATGTTGTATTCCACTTGTATTCATGCATTCATTTCTTTCAAATTAATCCAAAGAAAATGATTTTCTTTATTTGAATTTGCATGTGTTGACTTAATTAGAAATATGTATGGCTATTATCACTATTAAATCTGAAATATATTTTCAAAAGCTTATTAATGATGAATAATATGTATATTAAGACTTTAGTTACACGTTCATAAGAGATGCATGTGAAAATAAGCTTAGTGTTTGAAATGAAGCTTCTTTCTTACATTCATATGTTGACTTGCATAAGTTTGAATGTTAATGGGTATATTAGTCTGGACATTCCTGGGACGCACGACTTTAAGTAGCCCCAAGGTGTTCCTACCTCACTCCCTTAGTGCAGAACAATGACGTACTCGTTTGATTTCATTCTTATACATCTTAACATTGGAATTTAAATAAAGCTTTAATTCATTTACATAAATAAATTAATTCAATTAAATGCTACTTTTGCATAGTTTTCTAATCTTATAGTTGCCTATACATCCATATGTATTTAAGAATAATGGGTATATTAGTATGGACATTCCGGGGATGAACGACTTTAAGTAGCCCCAAGTAGGTTCCTACCTCACTTCCCTGGTGTTGAACAATGTCATCGTACTTGCTTAAAACTTTTATACATTTGAATGTGTATTTAGCTAATGAATGAAAACCCCATTTTTCTATTAAAAAGACATGCATTCATACTTTGTTCAAATGGTTGAGTTGATTAGTCATATGATTTTACTTATACTTTTTTATAGAAATTTAGATAGAGCTATAAATTAATATGATAAAATGATTCAACCAAATGAATTATCAATTCCACATACATTTGCTTGCATTCATCATTTAAGTGTGCTAAGATACTAATTGCATGTATAGGTATGTTTAGGACATAAATCATATGTATGCTATATATGATGGAAAGAAATGAACAAACATGTGTTATGTGATAGTAATTAATTCCAATCTTAAGATGTCTTTCTTATTGAATGAGATTATTTAAAGCAAACCTAAATCTAGGATTAATTTAAACATGTAATAAGCCATTCACTAAAGGGAATTGATTGATTTGCTTTAGATGTGGCTTAAGGTAGGGATGAAGAAGAGTGATCATCTCTTTTCCTCTTTTATAACACTTAGATATTAGGTAAGCCAAAGGAAATGAAAGAAAACACTAAGTAAAATTCTCAAAATCAACTAAATCACTTGAAGAGAAATCAACCCTTTATAATTAAATCTCTTCATACTTAGAAAATCTTAACTCTAAAGCCTAGTTAGGACATACCACACAAATCTTAACACACACATTAGATTAAGTCACAACTTCTAGCTTTATGTTAGGGCGGTGCATTGTTTGATGTATGTTTATTTTGTGATGTATTATTGTAGATTGGATGTTAATGTGTATGCTTCGTAGATTGGATGTTAGGCCATGATTAGCCTAATCATGTTTCTTGCAGGAGATTGTGCTAAAGGGGCATATAAAATAAATATAAACTCTCTTTGCAAGTTGCTTAACCCTTAAACATAATCTAAATTAGGACAGTGGACTTGGTTACCCATGTGTAGGTGCTAAGTCCAAATTATTAATATAACTACTTGGGTTGTATATGTTTAGCTAACACTTATTTTGTGTGTAGTTAGATTTACTTTTCCTATTTTTCATGTAATCTTGCATTATAAATTAGGATTAGTGTTATGGTAGTGAACACGAAGGTTTAATCCTAGGGTGCCATGTGATGCCTAGAAGCCTATCAAATCAAATGAACTAAAGGCATAAAGATATGAAGAAATTAAGACATGAAGACCCCCATAATATCTTTATTCATTTATAATTATAATTATTTTTCATATATTGAGTTGTATAAGAGTATAGCTCAGCTACCCATTTCTCTTTTTGGGTTGTATGTACATCGCATTGGCTATTATTCTTTCATATTGATTTTATAAATTATTTGATGATTTGTTTACATTGTGCAATAGAAATGGTAAGTATTTTCTTAGTTTCTTCATATATGATGATTTAATGTGTGGCCTAGACTCGCTTAAGATCTTAGGTAAAATTAATCTTTTTACCCCAATCACAACTCATAATTAAATTTCTAAATAACTCATAACCTCACATAAAGCCTAGGCATTAAATCAAGATAATTAAAAGATTTAACAACCCCTTAGTTAAATGTTGTATGTTTAACATCATGCATATCATATTATTTCACTTGCTAAGAGAGGGTTTCCATCCTATGGGGAAGACTTGACCTTGAGGGTCTCCTTATGATGGAAAACACCTCTTTCTCTCTCTGATTTTGCCAATAATACTATTTCATCATGCATTTAAGCATATAAAATCCTATGACCTGTGTTAAAATAAAAAAAGTCTAAAATCAAATAAAATTTGATAAAATTTACATTTGACTAAGTCATTATTCATACCACTCATGTTTTACTCTCTTTAGATAGTGGTTTTAAGGGCTTTAGTTTCTTTCGAAATGATAACAACCTAGCCATCTTGCAAAACATATGCCTTGACCACATGACTTTAAAACATAGGAGGAGTTAGCTGGTTGTCACTCCAGGAGGTTATAAGTCCATCAATCAGGTGGTTTACTCTTTCTTGTGGAGGTAAATAATATACACATTTTTGCCTTAGATTTAGGACGTGCTTTGGCCCTCGATAAAGCTCCCTAGATTTAGGATCTGAGGTTGCTATTTTTCCTTAGGCTACAAATCCTCACCTCTTATACATTTACACAATCTTGTATTGTGGTATTTTAAGTCCTAGCTTTCTAGTAAATTTCAACACAAACATAGAATTAACATTAATTTCAAATAAATAAAGCCCAACCATAGGATAGTTTGGGATCCTCACTAGATTTCCTAGTATCATGAGCATCCCTACTCATCTCCTTTGGTTTGATAATAAGTCTCTCCTTTTATCCCACTTGATTTACCAAACATAGCAATTTATTGATAATACTATCTTTGAAATCTTTGGAGACAATAGTTACCTACTTTAATCGAGAGTATTCTTAAGGAACCCACCTTACTTGGGGATGTAATTAACAATGGGGACTTGCATAGATAACTTTAGAACCAGTTTAAATAAATCCTACTTTATTCATCCATGTAAAGTAGGGAAAAATCTCTGGTATATTCGAAAACCCATCATGCCTTAGGAGTCCTTATTAGGTGATTAGGTCCATCATAGGGTAATGATTTCTATCTTTTGAGATAGTGCACTATTCTTTGATGTCACCGATCACCTCAATAAGTACACCCTCAGAACTATGTGGTCCCCCCCCCCATACATACACAACAAAAATCACACATCAATCTCAAAAATAAACACCACATGAGCCAAGTTCTAATCCAACCCAAATTGGATTGAACTCTAAGCCCATCTAAACCTCATATCATGATCAACAATCATTCTAGGTGATCAACTACCTTAAATTGGGTCAAACCAAGTCAACTTGGTCCTTTGTCCAAGTCAACCTTTAGCCCAAATGAAACCTAAACTAACCAAAACCCACCATATACTAAATTGGTTGAAACCATTGATTCAAACCAATTCATAATCAATAATTGAACATGATCAAACCCTTAATTGAGCCAAACCAAGTCCAATTGACCATTTAACCTAATTTGACCCAAATTGGCCTAAAAAGCCAAAATGGGTCAAATCATGATTTAACCCAAAATTTTTGCAACCAATGTCTCAAGTTCATTTCAAATCATTTATTGAACTTGACCAAAGTCATAATTGAGCTCAATTTGACCAATTGGTCAACTTGACCCAACCTAGCCCAAATTGACCTAAAAGGTCAAATTGGCCAAAATCCAAATTAATTCCAAATTAAACCAAGCCAAAGGCTACGGTCAATTTCAATTAACCAACACCTAACCCAACCCAATTTGGTCAAATTGGTCAAATTGGTCAACGTAGCCCATTTGACCTATTTGAATCCAAATGAGCCAAGATCAAACCCAAGCCAAATTAATCAAAACCACTTGAACCAAAACCCTTTAAATCATCATTTAAACCTAACTAATCCTTAGTTTGACCCAATTTGACCAATTGGTCAACCCAACCCAACTTGAATCCATTTGAACTCATTTGACCAAGTGAACACCCAAAATTAACCCATGGGGTTTTGGTGGATGACCAAACCCAGCTCAAATTGATTATAATTTAATCCCAAATCAACTCTAAAGTAAAGTGGATCCCACCCAAGGGGATTAGCCATTGGTTAAGCCCTTTTCCATTGAATTCTCCCTTTAAGAAGCAAGGTCAACTCCCCATCACCACAGCTTTCAAAACACGTGAGGCTCCACTTGACCTACCTAGCTCACCTAACATACCCTAGGTTGGCCATGGACCAATGGGACGTGAGTTGACTCACCTCCCATGCAAATTGAGCACTCCATGGATTCAAGCCAATAAATCATTGCACACCAACCCTTGGGCAGCCTTCCATTACCTCCTCCACTCACGTTGAACCACATGGACGTGAGTGTGTCCTCTTCGGTGCCCGGAATGCTGCCTAAAAGGAGCAAGCCCATCCCATCTATCCTTCCCTACCAATTAAGAGGTATACCCCCTCCATTCAAACAAGATTTGGCACCATTTGAACACATTGAGTCCCCAAGTGAGAAATGAAATCCCTCAGAGCATTTTCAAGCCTTCACAAGACTCCCTCAATTAAAACTTTCCTCTCTCATGTGAAACTGAAATAAGGGAGGCTGCCTCCGATCCAAACTCCTCCATTTCTCCATCAAACTTCAATTCCTCTTGCACACACCATCCTCATGTGTTGTCGAAGCCATTGAAGCCATTTCTTAAGCTCCAAATCCATTCTAAGCACAAGTTTGATCAAGATTGAGTGCTCAAAGGGAGGATCTTGGTCTCTAGAGTAATCCACCTCAAATCAAAGGTCCTGCTCAACAGGGCTTCATTTCTACCAAATGAAGCTTCCTCAATCGTTGGAACCGCCGGTCACAAGCTCCGGTGAGGTATGCAATTAAAACCAATCTTTATATAAAAATGTGTTGGTCCTTTTCAAAGAAAACTTGCATTTGAGCCCATCCTAGATGTTGGATCCTTGTGGATCCTTTGCATAAAGGTGTGGGTTGAGTTCGGAGTAGATCCGATCTTGGGTGAGCTTATCGAGAGATATCCATTGAATGAGCTGTAGTAAGTTTCTCGTAGGAGGATGGATCATGGGTCATCCATTTCACATGATTGGAAATGATTCATGATCAAATCATGCTTAGAACCCTGTTTTCTCCTTAACCATGAGATTTAAATGTAATCATCCTACCTTAGATCGGACGGTCCACAGGAAAGAGTGTTTGCCGCTACTGATGAGGCGTGGATGTGACTACTTAAATAACATATCTCATGCCACATGTGGAAAGCACCGCTAGTACCATGTTGTATGCTTAATATCATGTATATTATCTTGTTTCATTCTTGCTAAGAGAGGGTTTTTATCCTAATGATAGGGGAGACTTGGCCTTTGAGGGTCTCCCTCATGATGGAAAACACCTCTTTCTCTCGATTTATAATAACCCTATTTAGCATGCATTTAGACATAAAATCCTATAGCCTTTGTCAAAATGAAAAGTCCAAAATTAAATAAAATTTGCATTAGACTAAGTCATTATTCATAACACTCATGCTCTAGTCTCTTAGGGAGTGGGTTTAAGGACTTTAGTTTCTTTCTAAATAATAATATCCTAACCATCTTGCAAAATATATGACTTGCCACATGGTTTTGAAACATAGGAGTTAGCACGCCACCGTGGCCAAATCAGTGGTTCACCCTCTCTTGAAGGTAAACAATTTACCCATTTTGCCTTAGATTTAGGACTTGCTTTGGCCCTCACTAAAGCTCCCTAGATTTAGGATCCGAGGTTGCTATTTTTCTTGCAACAAGCATAAATTCTCACTTCTTAGGCATTTTCACAATCTTGCATTGTGGAATCATAAGTCCTAGCTTTCTAATAAATTTCAACTCAAATACATAATTCTCCTCAATTTTAAATATATAAAGCCCAACCATAGGATAGATTGAAATGCTCACTAGGTTGTCCTAGTATCATCAGTATTCCCTACTCATCTAAGTCTCTTCTTTTGATCTATCCCACCTAATAGTCCTATCTTTGAAATCTTTGGAGACAATGATTGCCTATTTTAATGAGAGTACTCTTAAAGAACTCATCTTCCTTAGGATGTAATTACGGGCTTCCCATAGGAACTTTAGAACTTTAAATAAACTCTTCTTTATTCATCCAAGTAAAGTAAGGAAAATCTTTGGTATATTCAAGACTCATTATGCCTTAGTTCTTATTTTTTTTGGTCCATGATAGTTTTCGAGAGATTATTCCTTATGCATCTCATAACATCATCTTAAGTACACCTTCACTGAGTCCCCATATACATGCATCAAAATACACATTTCTATAAGATAGAGGGCCTTGTTTCATCCAAGTCTTGTGTTGTTGACTAAAAGAGAAATTTTCAAGTTTACAAAGTTTAACACCCAATTTGGAAATACATCCTCATTCATACATTAAATTTAGGTCGAAGATTGGATGCATAAGGTGGGACTCAACATGCTCAAATATGGTTGAGTCTAATATGTCGCTTACTCAACATGCCACAAAGGTCGTAGTAAAGGATCCTCCTACTTCATTAGTTCAAAGATAAGAGCATCTAAATCTACAAATCCCTCCAAGTTGGTGAGTTCAAGTGGCCCAAATTGGGAGATCATCCTTAATAGTTGTAAAGTCATTTTTCAAAACCCAACAAAAAAATCCTCACCCAAGAAGATACTAAGTTGAGTTTGGTATCAATATCAATGTGAAATTTTAACTCCTTCCAAAAGTTTGTTAAAAAAGCAAATATCAAAGAAAACTCTTTTCGTAAGTCCAATCAAGCATAAAGAAAGGGACCAAAGAAGTCATTCCAATGTTCATACAAAGCTAAAGGTGAACTAAGGAGTTATGTCATCAACATGTCCATTACGCATAAAGTGTAAGACTATTGACTATTTTCCATTGATCTAACATAGGATTTAAGGGCCAAGTCATCTGGAATCCATTTATAACCCAAAAGCAAAAAGCGGGGAGAAGGTAATTTCATATAACGATAAATCTTCAAGACAATCCAACCCATGATCCAAGGTACAAAGCCAGGATAAAGGAAATACAATATACAAACCTCTGAGATGGAGTCTTCAAAAAGTCTGTTAAAGCACAAAGTATAGGGCAAAAGATGTTTTCATCTCGCCAACAAGTCATCAACTCCATCAAGTCCACTAAGGCATGAAGCCACGATAGGAGGAAAATATAAATTTTAAAATTTGAGATTGAATTTTCAACAAGTTCATCCAAGCACAAAGCATTAGGACAAGTTCTCATCTCACCAACAAGTCATCAACTCCATCAAGTCCATTGAGGCACAAAGCCATGATAGGAGGAAAATATAAATTTCAAAATTTGAGATTGAATCTTCAACAAGTGCACAAAGCATGGATAAGATGTTCTCATCTTGCTAACAAGTCATCAACTCCATCAAGCCCACCGAGTTACAAAGCCAAGATAAGAGGAAAATATAAATTTCAAATTTTGAGATTAAATTTTCAATAAGTTTGATACAAAGCATAAGACTAAAGACATTCTCATCTTAACAAAAAATCATAAACTCAATTAGGTCCGCCAATGCACAAAACTAGGACAAGAGGATAATACAAACTTCAAACTCTCAATAGGAAGTCTTCAACAAGTTCAAAATAATAAAATGTAGAACCAAAGATATTCCGAATTCTCTCAGACGCTAAGCTAACTATTAGATAAGGGCATCTTTATATATTTATCTAAGATATCGTGTTTTAAGCGAGATCCTTAGATGGATACATATTATGACTGAAAATATATCATTTTTATCTTACAATAAAGGAAACCAAGCTTGGTAATGTATTCTCGAACTAGTCTGCAATCCTTAGACAGAGGGCATTTTTTATGATCATGGTTGTTTAATCCTCTTCTATGAAATAGAAGGTCTTAGTATATATATTGTTGACATCGAGCTTTATCAGATCTCAATATATCTATAACTATTATTGTTAAAGTTGTAGGTCTTACAAGAGCCAAAAGAACCAACTACAAACATGAAAAGATAACCCTAAATATGAAATGGTTATCCCCAAGATTCATCAAATTTTGAAGATCAAGTTAAAAGAACTCCCAATTTTGAAAGCTTCAATCAACTAACAAAAATATTAACCTCTACATCTTTAAGTCTAACACAAATGGGTTCTAGAAACTCAACAAGCCCATAAATAGAGTTGAGCTCTCCACTCAACAAGCATAAGGAAAGGCCACGGAAAGAGCCCTCATTAGTCGATGACCAAACCACCAATCCATCATAAATTATGTTAAGACTTGAGTAGGTTCTAAAGCAGACTTAAGCCCATAAATGGTGAAGTAAGCTCTCCTCACTCAACAACAAGCCATAAGAAAAGGAAGTAAAGTGAAAGATCTGCTTCTTAAGTACCAACATGATAGTCTCAATCTCAAACTAAATTTAAATTACAAGAAGTTAATCAAGAGATCTTTCAATTCAAAGCAACATCAAATCAATCTCTATATTAGCAAGGTGATGTTTCAATCTCTTTTCAAATGATCAATGAAGCACTGCATATATTAGGTAATTTTCATCAAGTTTGCCAAATAGAAAGCATAGGACAAAGAAATTTATAGTTCATACAAAGAAAATGATCAAACTAAAATTTCATGATTATCACCCATTAAAGATTATCATGGATTAATAAATAAACATTATAGACTCCAATATAAGTCAAAAGTTAGGTCATCAAAGATAATTCACAATTCTATCAAATAACAAGTCTGATAAGATATACATACATCTAAATAAGTCAATATGGACAAATCATCAATCCTTCATCAAGTCCCTGCTTAAAAATTGTGACAAAAGAATTTAAAAATCTTAAAGCAAAAAAAACCATCCATTAAACCCGATCATAAAGCTAAAATCAAGAACAGACTATAAATTAAAAGAAAGAGATCTTCAAAACCCATCAAGCAAATAGATGGTAAAAAATCTTATCCATCCACAAGTCGCCACAATCAATCATTTAGCATGTCCAAAATATCTATAATGAAAAATCATATATAAGTCATAAGCTATCAAATTGTGAAAGTGATCAAGATCCATGATCATCGGGTTTGAATCTTTAAACAAAATGACTCATGCATAAATCATATTTATCATAGTTGACCTCAACATAAATTATCAAATTAAATAGAGCAAGCATGATGAATTTGACTAGATATCAATTGCATAAATCAAAGTCAAATAACTATATCACCAAAATTGCTCAAAATAATTAATCAATGAATACTACATCTGGATTTCTTAATATCAAAATTAATTAAAATATACATTTGCAATAATCCCATAACAATCATCAATAGATCGAGCCATCAAAGCCCTATTACACATGTCAATTAGTCTTGATGAGCCCAAATAACCCAGTCACAAAATTGATCATATTGTTAGAGTAAAAATCTATCAAAATAAGATTGCTCTGACTAGCCCTAATGATCACAAATTCTTTATGACATGATTTTAAACCAAAATTAACCCATTTGATTCCCTTCAATAAATGACAAATCAACCAACTTAAATTCCTCATCCTAATCAAATTACCTATAATAGATATCGTTGATTAAATTGTTCACCCAAAAATTTTTCAAAATTAATTCAAATTTGAGATAAATCATTATATCTTTTTTTAATATCATATAGATAAATAAATTCAATCAAACCTCATCCCATAAAGCTAATAATTACTTAAACTTCTCATTTTAATATTTCAATCATCTTAACATATCTCATTTATATTTATATAAATTATAAATTTAATCACATCTATAATCAAATCAACCCAAATTTTCTAAGAGACTTAAGAGACCATCAATCAATCACTTCAAATTTTGAAAATTTCTCCCATTATAGATCACATTATATTTCAAGTCAAAATAAATCAAATCAAACTTAAATCAATTCCAAATTGATTTTCAAATCAAATCTATAAATTGAAATCCATGATTGAAATCAAATCAAATTCAAATCAATCCAAAATTTGAAATTTTTCCTTCCTAATCAATACTAGCCAAAAATCTTCAAATCAATCAAATTTGAAATTCTCAAATCATTTATATTCTCATTTAACTTCAATATATCAAATGAAATATAAATTCAATCAAGTCAAATAGTAAGTTCAATCTCAAATCATTTGACTCAAGTCTTAATTCCACTTGTGACCTACTTAAATCATTTCAAATTAATTCAAACTCATGGGATTCTAACCAATTTATATTCTCCATCATCACAATCATCATAAATAAAATCAAATTTCAAATCCAAGGGTCAATTGACCAACACTTAGCCAAAATGAAACCTAACATAGCCAAAATCTACCATAGACCAAATTAATTAAAATTGTTGATCTAAGTTCATTCATGACCAATGTTTGAACTTGACCAAGTCAACATTTGAGCCTAACCTAGCTCAATTGGCCACTTGACCCAAGTTGACCCAACTTGACCTAAAAAGTCAAAATGTGTCAATACTTGATCTAAGCCAAATTGATTAAAATAAATGGGTCAAGTTGATTCTAAATCACTTGTTGAACTTGACCAAAGCCTCAATTGGCCAACTAGACCTAACCTAGCCCAATTGACCTTGAACGCAACTTGACCTAAAGGGTAATGTTGAGCCAAATTTAAACTTAACAAAAATTTATTGAAAAAACAAAGATACCAATCCACTTCATATGACTAACCAAACCTAAACCTACCCATGACCTAGCTCAAATAGGTCAAATGGGTCAAATTGGTCAACTTGACCCATTTGACCTAAATGAAGTCATATGAACCAAACTCAAGCCTATACCAATTTGAATCAAACAAAAGCCACCAAAACATTTCAAATGGTCATATGAACTTGAACCAACCTTAGTTTGACCCATTTTGACCAATTGGTCAACTTGACCCAAGTTGACCCATTTTGACCTAAATGGGTCAACATGAGTCAAACCATACCAAATGAACTCCAAATCCAATGAAACTTGGCCAAACCTATTTTATCAAAATACTAAACATACCCAAATTTAAAATTAGCCAAATGACCATTTTACTCATAGGCCATAGAGTAAATTTTGGCCAATTCTATTTGGAATTTAGTCAAATATTCTTCATACCTACTTAATACTCTCCTAATAGGTCAAGTGAACACTAGGGAGGGTGGTGCACCCAACCAAATGAGTTTGGGTCAGCCCAACTTGACCCAATGGCAAACCCATGTGCATGGAAATGGCCACATGGAAATCTTCCTTACACTCAAATGGAGCACATGGGGAGTTCACCACTCCACTCCTTAGCCTAAAATGAACTCAAGGATAGTCCTAACAACAAACAACCCACTGAATCAAGGCAATTGGATTAAAATAGAAAGCTTATGCTCTGTCGTCCGATTGCCAAGAGATATACTCCCCTTAATTCATTTGAATCTTCAGAGCCATTGTTGATTGAGTGAGAGGGAGTCATAGGAGCCATTTTCCAGTGATCCTAAGCTTCCTAGAGGAGATCCAATTTCCATCTCAATTTTTTTCTTAAATAAAAAATAGAGCTCGATTGAATTTCCAACTTTCTCCACACTCAAACTCCACTCAATTCCTTCTTCAAGCTTCATCAAAGGACCAAGTCAAGTGCAACCATACTCTTTCCCAAGCTTCAAAGGTGAGGAGGAGTGCCCTAGACCAAAGTCAAGCTAAATCTAAGGAGGAGTTGGCCTCTAGAGGAATCCATTAAGTTTTAAGCCTCAAACTCTAAGCAATGTTTCGTCCCAACCAGACGAAGCTTCTCTAAAAGAATCGAGCGCTGACAATCACTTCCAATGAGGTTAGCCATTAGCATTAAACACAAAGTAGTGTGGAGCTTTGTGAAAGAAATGTTAATCTCATAGGATCTTTACCATTAGATGTAATCTTCTATGCATGTTGATGGTGTGGGTAAAATTTGGGATCAATCTGAGCTCAAGTCAATCATCTCCTCAAGGGATGACCTCCATTGTTCATAAGGGAGAACATAGATGGATATTTGGCCATCCATCCACACATTTTGGATGGGCAGTTGAGATTAAATCATACGATATATATTTATTTAATCCTCTAATCTATGGCTTTTATCTCTCGATCCTTGATCAAGCGGTGAGAAAGCGCATAGCCGCCACCAATGCTGCTACAATGTGATGTTTTAAATTACCAATCGATGGCGATGCGTGTAAAGCATGCCATGTCAACCACATGCATGCACCCGTGGGATTAAGGATTTAATTAGGCATTTAAATAATTCTAATTAATCACCTAAGCTTCTAAAATTCATATCTTAACATAGAAAAATTAAATAAATATGAAATAAATTGCATTAGAAAGATAATTGAACATAGATTATTCTAAAATTTATTTTAATTAATTTTGAATAGTTATTTTCTTTGAATTTGGGTTTTATTGGGAATGTTAATTTAATCTCTAATTAATCCATTGATTAATCTCAAACTTCTTGGTTATAATTAGAGGGATAACTTATCTCCCTAAGTTTCTTGGGATTTATTGGTGGCTTAATTAGAGAATTTCTAGTTCATTCCTTAATTACTCCTTAATGTAATTAAGGTTAATTAAGTAATTAGTGGTTTAACCCTCTAATTTAGTTGATTAAGGTCTATTTAAATGAATAGAGGTTTAGAAAATAATTTTGGGGCATTTTCCTAAGCTATTCCTTAAACCCACCCCCTTTTTCTTCCTTAATCCATCCATAACTAAGGGTTAGTTCACTAATTATCTCCTAAATTAATTTCACAAAATTCTAAAACTTTCCAGAACTCAATTAATTCTTCTTGGGTAGATTCTTGGTGTTCCTTAAGTATAATTAAGGAAATCAAGATTCAACTCATATGTGTGAGGGTGCTTTGAAATTACTTAAGTTAAACCCCTTAGCTTAATTAATCATTAATCATGAGCCAAATTGCATTAGGCCTTTTCCTTCCTAGGTGCATTGCAAGTTTAAATTCCTTGTGAAGTTTTATGTCATCTCATTGGCTCATAATTATTTGATTAACTATGCTAAGGTGGTATAAGTAAGGTAATATGCTTAATTCATGCCTTGACCTAATCAAAATATAAAATGAATCTAATCACCTATAAATTGAACAAAAATATCAAACACATGTGGAATGGGTTAAACAAAAACTCACCTCACATTTTCCAAATTAAATCAAACTTAAAATCAAATAAAAATCGCTTCTAACAAACTTTGATTTGCTTTAAGCTTTCTTATTTCATAAGATTATCTTTAGGAATTAATTAAGGTGAATGTGTTTACATACTTTCATTACTTTAGTTTTTCCTAATATGATAAATGTGAGTGCCATATGATTTCATACATTCATGCTTTTAAAAAATAAATTTTAAAATGAAAATGTTTCCTTTATGTCAAATTGTATGTTTTGGCTAAAGTAAAAATATGATTATTATCACTATTAAATCCAAATTATTTTCAAAATATATGAATCAATTATCAAAACTAAAGTGTGTTACTTATATCTTACTTATAAGCATGCATGTGAGTAAAATATAAGGATGTGCTTAATAGTTTTCCTTCTCCTCTCTTTTGGTATAGTTTTGAATGATTTGGCAAAGTGTATAGTTCATTTGAAAAGATCCTAACACTTGCCTAATTCCATCTTCTGTTCATTCCTATGCTATTACTTAAGAAGGATACTTACACTTTCACATATAAATTACATAAACAAAAATAAATCAACCCATACAAACTTCTGCATTCTTTCTTTTCCATTCATTTCTTTTGTACACATGTTTGTATTTAAGGAAAGTGGTATATTAGTCTAGACAACCAGCGAGGATTTAAGTAGCCCTATGTAGGCCTTGTACCTCACACCCCTGGTTAACAATGGCATCATACTCACTTATGCCTTTCATACATTCATATGTGCATGTGAAAATTGGATAAGAAACTCCTCTACTACTTAATGAAAATCATGCATCATAAACATTCAAATTTTCTTAAAGGAACTACTTAGCATGCATCATAAAGTGTCTTAAACATTCCCATTTGGTATGTATAGATATGTTTAAGACTCATTCATATGCATGTTATACATATTGGGAAAGAAATGAAGTGATGTATGTTTTGTGAATTTAGTTCACTTTACTTAATCTTAAAATGCCTTTCATTTTGGATAGGTTTGTTTACATTCATCTAAACTTAGGATTAATTAAAAACATGTAATAAAACATTCACTAAATAAAACTAAAACATGAATCCACTTTAGAAATTACTTAGGTTAGGAAGAGAAGTTCTCTTCTCTCTCTTTATAACTTAGTAATTAATTGTAGGATTCACTTGAACCCAATCAAAACATAAAATAAAACCAACCCAAAAAAAATTAAACCACTTAAATGAAACCCTCCTCTATGTTTAACATTCTTCACACCTATAAAATTCTAACTTAAAACCATAGCTAAGCATGCCACACAAACCTCTAAAGCATGCACATTAGGCTAAGTCACCACTTCTAGCTTTAGATTAGGGTGGTGCATGGTTTGATGTTTGCTCTTATTTTGTGATATATGTTTTAGTCTAGATTATAGGATGATTTAGTCTAATCATCATTTTCCATAGGGGATTATGCTTAAGGGGAACTGTAATAGATAAAAATATAAATTCTTTTGCCATGCAAGTGCTTATCCTTCTAAGCATAATAGGCAGTGGACTTAGTCACCCATGTGTGGGGTGATAAGTCCAATATAGATCTTGGGATTTGTGTGGTTTATTTAGCCAATCTCTTTTGTAGGTGTTAGCTAGATTTACTCTTCCTTTTTCATGTAATTTTTACAATTAGAATTTTGGAATGATTGTTATGGGGATTAGGATGAGCATTGTTCATAAGATTACATCTTATGTACCATATGAAACCTTTGGAGCAACCACCTTCCAACCATTCAAAAGAAGGAACCAAAGAAGAAAGAAGAAAAGAAGAAGAAAGAAGAAGAAAGAAGAAAAGAAGAATGAAGAAATGAAGCTTGAAGACCCCAAAATAATGAATTCCTTGCTTAATTGTATTTAATTCATTTGTAATCTAGGTTGTACAAGGGTGGAGCTCACCACCAATTTATTATTTGGGCTGGTGGTGCCCACCACAAATTGCTCTTATTCTTTTGCATTATCTTTATAAATTGATTGATGATTTGTTTAGCTTGTGCATTAAGTGGAATTATTTTCCTTGTTTCTTCCTTGCTTTATGTATGGCCTGGATGTGGATTAGGCTCTTAGGGAAAAAATAAATTTTCTACTAAATTTAACAATTTAAAATTAAAAATAAAGAACTCATAACCTCACCTAAAGATTATGCTAAAAATCAAGATAAAAGAATTAGCAACCCCTTAGTTGGATGATTATTAATTTTTATAACATCATGCACAAATGCATATTATTTTCACTCTTGATTGGAGGGCTTCCACCTTTGCTAGAAACTTGGCTTGACCTTTGAGCCATGATGGAAACACTCCTCCCATCTCACGATTTTGGTCAATAATCCCATTTCTCATGCATTAGACATATGAATCCTATTAAGTCAAAATGATTGTCCAAAAATGAAAATAAAGTGTAATATGATTTGCATTAGATTTAGGTCATTTGAAGCATACCTTTACGTGATCTAGTCTCTTTAGGGAGTGATTTTAAGAACTTAGTCTCTTTCTAAATAAATAATAGCCTAGCTATCTTACGTAAAGCATATGACTTGCCTACATAAATTTAAAACCATAAGAGGAGTTAGTTGGCCACCCCCAGGTGGTTGTAAGTCCAAGATGGGTTTGTCCTCTCGGAGGCAAACCAAATACTCATTTTGCCTTAGATTTAGGTTGTGCTTCCCTCGCCAAAGCTCCCTAGATTTATTAGGTTGCTTCTCCCCTTTGTGGACCATAAGCATAAATCCTCACCTCTTAGAATTTTCTTAATCTATTTATGGAATCATAAGTCCTTTTCTAAATGAAAATTCAACTCAAACAAATTAAATCAATTTCAAAATATAAAGCCCAACCATAGGATAGTTTGAGATGCTCAGGTTTTCTAGCATCGTGAGCATCTCTTACTTATCTTTATTTGGCTTTGATAATAACTCTCTTTGATCAATCCCATTTGATCTTAAAATAAACTAATGATTGATAGTCTACCCTATTGAAATCTTTGGAGACAATGATCATTTGCATTAATCGAGTATTTCTAAGGGATCGATTCTTTAGGATGTAATTAACTATGGGGACTTGCCTTTGTAGAGAACTTAATGAACCCGAAAAAATAAAACCTACTTTACTTTTCATGTAAGATACATCTTTCACCGCTTTGTTCTAGGCCTTGGATACATGCAAATAACAGTTCCATCTTTTTTGCACTAGTGCATCAAATTTAGAAAAGTGGAATGGTATTGTGTCAAAGGAGACTTGAAGCTCAATTAGAGAGGTCAAAATATATGAGGACAACCTACTATCTTCCTCCAAATAAAAAAAGTTTATTCTTGAGAGCTTGGTGAATGTTCAAAATAAAAGAAAAGAAATAAAAGAAGAAGAACAAAAGAAAAAGAAAAAAAAAGAAAAAAGAAGAGAAATGAAAATACAAGTTAGCGAATCAAACACCGAGGAAGAGGTGAACATCCCACCCACAATTTGTTCCTCCATATGAACAAATGGGTAGGATGACTGACCCCACCATAGAGGAAGAGGTAAATTGTGAGGTAGAGGTGGAAGACCTCCTGCGATGGCCAACTAGTAGGAGCTATGTTCAGCTCACATAAGTACCCCCACTATCCACATGACTTAGTCCAGTAGGATGAGTCTCAATGTTAGAACACCAACCAACCCCTCTGGTAGGACTTTATGTAGAAATGTCAAGCAGGTTGGAAACTTTAGCTCTAACCTTACTTTCTTCCCAAAGTTGAAGGTTTAGTAGTTAAGGAGGCCCCAAGTCATCCAAGATGTCAAGCCAAAGAGATTTTATTGGGAGCATCATCCTGGAAGCGATGTAGAACTTAAGGATGATTCATATAAAGATTTAATAGAATTACCTTTTGATTGGTACTCCCTTGTGTTCATAATTTAGCAAAGAAGGGATTAATCCCACATACTTGGTCTAAACATGAGTACTTTGAAAGGCTATGGGGCAATCAAAGTAGACATCCTCAATCAAGACTAGACTAGATTGTCCAAATGACGATGACAACCATTTCTAGTCATCATAAATCATTTGGATAGGTTCTTCTTAAATCATGCTAACTCTTATGGGAAATATGCTTAGAAACTTCAAATGATCCAAATGAGTAAATTAGAGATGCACCACCGAGTTCAAGAAGAGATGATCAACCATTGATGAACTTAAAGAAATCAACTTGGGAACAAGACAACACCCGACATACATGTTCTATTGAATGAAAAGAAACCAATGATTTAGTGAATCTATTGATTGAGTTAAGGATTGCTTTGCATGGTGTTACAAAGAAATGCCCGGTCTATCTCCTGACATAGCAATCCATAAACTAGCTATAGAACCAATGCTAACCCTATCAAGTAGGCTCCTGATTAGACGATTGAAACAGAGGTCACTCAAAATCAAGAAAGCGATCGGATTTATTAGGAAGAAAATATCCTACGGTTGGCTGTCATCCTAGTTAAGAAAAGAATGGCCAAATTCACATATCAATTTTAGGGATCTAAATAAGGCATGTCATAAGGATGAATTTCCACTTCCTATACCGAATTAATGGTGGACATCAGCCATCTCATGCGATTCTCTTTATGGATGGGTCATCTTGCTACAACCAAATTAAAATGGCCTAGAGGATGAAAGAAACACGCCTTTCAAACCCGATTAGAATATATTATTATAAGGTCATTCCCTTCAGCCTCAAAATTGCTAGTGCTACATACCAGCAGGCCATGACTCGAATCTTCGATGAACTCATTCATCATCAAGTTGAATGCTACATTGATGATCTTGTTATTAAAAGCAAAGAAAAGGAAGACCTTTGACTTGAGAGTAGTTTTGAATGGTTAAGATAATACAACCTCAAAATGAACCCCCTGAAGTGTGCATTTAGTAGCTTCAGAAAAATTCCTTGGGTTTGTTGTCCGACACCGGGGAATAGAAATTGATCTAAAAAAGATCAAAGAGATATTAGAAATGCTACCCCCTAAAAGCCTACATAACTAGGATCATTCCAAGGGTTGGGTATTTAAGAAGATGCTTCATATCCAACCTATGGAAGATGGGATGCCATGTTCAAATGGGATGACAAGTGCCGATGCTTTCAAGACATCAAGCAATATCTAATGAGCCAATTCAGATCTATCCGCAAGCCGCTCATATTATATCTCATTGCATTATGACTTTTGGCTTTGTTGGCTCAAACCAATGAAGAAGGGAAGGAGAATACTCTATTATCTCAGCATCATCTAATCCCTGAGGCAAACTATCCACCTATTAAAAAGCACTGCCTAGCTTTAATCTTTGCATCCCAAAAGTTACGACATTACATGCTTTCTCATAAGGTGAACTTGATCTCTAGAGTCAATCCACTATAATGTCTCATGACATGGCCAACCTTATCTGGATGGTTGGTGTGTTGGTCCATGACTTTGTCTTAGTTTGATATAACATTTGTACCCCTCCGTGCCGTAAAAGGACAAGCACTTATGGATTTCTTAGCAGTGCATCCACTCTTTGTTGATTCTCTGCTTAATGATGATCTCCCTGATGAACAAATCATGAACTTAGGGGGTACTAGTGCTCACCACTGGGAGATGTACTTTGATGGTGTAGCTTCCTCTCAAAGAGGAGAAGAACCACAATTTACTATCCCGAGAGACAAGGGTAGGAATAGTTCTCAACTCATATGATATGATGAGATTCTCATATCATCTCCCAATCCATGCACCAACAATGAAATATATGAGGCTTTGATTATTGGTTTAGAGTTAGTCATTACACTATGCATCTAGAGTCAACATCTTTGATTCTCAATTAGTCATCAACCAAATCAATGGGTCTTACGAGGTTCTAAAGCTAAGCTCCATCATTATCACAAGTATACCATAGAATTGTTGGCCCAAATCAGATGTTATCATCTACAAGATTCCTCGAGGAGAGAATGTAGTAGTGTAGCCAAGCTTGCCAAAGAGTTGGCATGTCGAACATGAGTCCATTCCAATAAGGGTCCAAAATAGACAAGTCTTATCCTTTATTGATGTCGAACCGATGAGAGATTCTCTCTTGAAGGGGAGGTTGCCATTGCCAAAAAGGATGAGGAGTCAGACTAGGGGAAACCATTCATGGATTATCTACATAATAGCAAACTACCTCAAGAGAAATCACTAGCACGCCAGGTGAAGTAGAGAGCCCTTTCCTATGCTCTCGTGGATGGCACCTTGTACTGATGGTCCTTCGATCATATATGGTTATTGTCTAGACAAACATGAAGCTCATAGGATCATGATCGAGGTACACTCAGTTTATGTGGAGCACACCAATCCGGTCAAGATGAAAACTAAGATCAAGAGAGACTAGGATACTACTAGCCTTCATGATGACTACATGGACATAGCTACGATGCCACTAATGTTAGGTACACGATGTCCTACATCAACCACCCAACATTCTACATCCTACATTGCCTCATGGCCATTTGAGTGTTGGGGTACCGACATTATGGTCGATCGATCCTCCTTCTTCCAAAGGTCATCGATTCATTCTAGTATTCAACTACTTTCCAAGTGGAGGCAATCCCACTGAGAGGTCATAGCTCAACATGTGCTCGATTTTAGGAACCATATCGTATATAGGTTTGCCTCGATGAATTATATCATAATGGTACTACATTCAAGAGCACTAAAATCACTTTACTCAAGACATAGCATAGATTGAAGATACTTTACCATCTACTATCCAAGGGAATGGCTTAGTAGAAGCCTTCAACAAAACTCTCATCCAAATATTAAGACACTAGATGACAACAAACAATGAATGGTATGAATAGTGTGGCGCATGCATACCACAAACTCCAACTCAATTCTTTCTTAGTGTATGGGTTCAAAGTTGATCTAGCATTAGAAGTCTAACTCCCATCACTAAGGATAGCCATGTGTAGTAAACTCACAATGGAGCAGAATGCTAAGTTACGGTTGGAAGAGCTTGAAGGTTTGGAGGAGAGATGCCTACGGGCATGCTAGAACCTCGAGTTATACAAAGCCAAGATGATTCAAACTCATAACATGTTGGTCCATCCTAGAGCTTTTCAAGTAGGAGAGCTTATTTTAGTTCTAAGGAGACCAATTATTGCCCGTCGAAAGATAGAAGAGTTTGAACCCACTTGGGAAGGCCATGCCATAAGGCCTACCAAGGAGGATCTTATCAACTCATAAATTGTAAAGGAGACTGCTCGATGCTTCCAATCAATGGGCTATACTTAAAGAAATACTATCCATAAATCTTGTTTGAAAATAATTATCAATACAACTTTTTTTCATATCAAATTTCATTTCTTCTGTGTTAGAAATATCTTTTGCTTGTGAATCTACCATGATGTATTTAGGATAGGTGTATGAGAACCCAAGAGGCATCCTACCCCTCCACAACACAAACACAAACTACAAAATGATCCTCTCGTGCTATTAAGATAGGTGTAAGAGAACCCAAGAGGCATCTTTTGATTAGTACAAAGTTAGGTGTAAGAGAACCCAGCGATCCTTTCTTGGTGGACTCACAATTTGTAAACATTTCATCAATTCTTTGACGTGTTTAGGATAGGTATATGACAACCCAAGCAGCATCCTATTCCCCCTTTCACAACATAAATAAACATATATCTTTTGTCTCAAGCTACTTTGATGTGGGAGCAAGCCTCACACACTCACTCATTAAGGTCTATATGCTACCTCACCTAGTATGTCACCCCAGTGGTCACTTGTTGGAAGATGTGAGTCCCCATGCTTTCTTCCTAACTTGACCATTGCAAACCAACGAACGCCTTGTTAGTACGGTAGATTTCACTGCCCAGCTAGTGAACTACCTCATGTTGACTTTGCTTAAGGAGATGTGAGTCCTCGAGCTTTCTTCTTGAACTAGCCATCATGTACTAACTAGGTTGAGTATATTTGAGGTTTAGGGTAAGTCTCCTAGAGGCTCCTTTCCTCTTGACTACATTTGAGTCGATGTAAGTTCTTGGGCATTCACTCGAGTCTCCCTGGGATGACACTGTTGAGCGAAGATAGACTATCCCAACAATCAGTTTGCTTTAGAGGATGTGAGTCCCAGCTTTCTTCTAGGCTAATTATCGCAAATTGATGAGCACCTTAGGTTGGTTGATGTTCACTATGCTAACAATGACTCACCTGATGGATACACCACTTGAGATGTGAGTCCCGTGCTTTCTTCTTGAGTTGGCCACTGAATACCTATTTGATATATGACTAGCCATGTCATCTTCTCCAGGGTGTTGGATTAAGCCTTTAGTGGCCCCATCCTAGGGCATTCTATTTGGATCATGTCCTTTGCGACCCCATTTAGACACTACATGGGTTACTTTTGATTGTCCCCTCTTTCCTAGTAGCCACCCCATGTGGTTGGAGAATTTGTTCAGGATGCAGATTCTCCCTTGGTTCAAGAAATCGAGATAGGTCTAGGCGATATAAGCTCCTTCTCAGTTTGATCCCTTGCAAACCAACATGGTCTACATTAAAATAAACTAAATAAATAAACAAAATTAATTTTTTTGTGGATTAAGAATTCAAGCCCCTAATGGCCCCTTTCCGAAGCAGGCATTGTATCTTTAGGGTAGTGTCAGTAAAACTCCATATAGGAATTGTCGACTACTTTGAGTTGAGATAAGTCCCTAGGTGGCACTCTCGAGTTGCCCCAGGTTGGGTTCAACTTGTTATGCCACCAATGAGTTACCATCTTTGCTTTGATATAAGTCTATTATGCATTCTTTCGACGATCATTGCAAGCGATGGTAGCCTAAGTCGGCATTTGTTGCACAAGCATCATCACCCTAGTGGTTCCTTATTTTGGAGGATGTGAGTCCCCGCTTTCTTCCTAACTTGACCATTACAAACCGAAAGGCACCCCTTAGGTTGGTTAGTTCTACCTAATGGCTGGTAGACTATCCTTTTGGATTTGTAAACCTAAGATAGGTCTAGGATGATATTAGCTCCTTCTTAGTAGATCCATCGCACACCGTCAGGGTTCATCTAAAAATAAATTAATTTTAACTATTCTTGAGTCGATATGAGTCCACAGTGACATTCACTCAAATAGTCACCTAGGTCAGGTCATTTATCCATCAGATCACCCCAAGTGTTGATCCCTACTTTGGAAGATGTAAGTCCGCTATGCTTTCTTCATAGTCATCACACAAAGGCAACTCATGATAGTCCTACTTTGTGGTAGACTACCCCTTTAGATTTGTAAATCTGAGACAGGTCGAGGCGGACATAGCCCCTTCTCTATGAGTCCATCGCACGCCAACAAGGTCCACAACATAACACACCAAATTAAATTAAATCAAATCAATATAAATCAAATTAATCATCAGGACTACTCTTGAGTTAAGGTAAGACCCCCAATGGTGCTCACTTAGTAGTCACCCTAGGTCGGGATTGATCTGTTGTGCCATCGACAGATTACCCCAATGACTTATCCCTACTTTGGAAGATGTAAGTATGCTTTCTTCCTAGTACAGTCGTTGCACACCAAAATGCAACCCTTAGGCCGAATAATCCTACCTTGTGGTGGTAGACTACCCTTTGGACTTGTAAATCTAAGAGGGCCAATGTAGCTCCTTCTCGGTCCATGCACGCTAATAGGGTCCACAACATAACACACCAAATTAAATTAAATCAATTCAAATCAAATCAATATAAATCAAATTAATCATCGGACTACTCTTGAGGTAAGACCCCAATGACACTCACTCAGTAGTCGCCTTAGTAGGGTCTGATTTGTTACACCATCGACATATCACCCCAACAGCTGATCCCTACTTTGGAAGATATAAGTGCTATGCCATCTTCCTAGTACATCGCACAATAGAAACCCTTAGTCGATAGTCCTACCTTATGGTAGGTAGACTACCCTTTGGACTTATAAATCTACCTTCTCTAGGTATAGATCACTTTCATTGTTTGTTGCAATCTTACGGATGTTGTTGATTTTCAATAGATATGTGTAGTGTGTCTCGTTACACCACACCTATTGGGGGTCCTTTTGTTGACCTCAATTTTAGAGTGAGCTCTTAACCTCCTCTTCTTAAACTTAGGACTCTTCTAGACACTAAGAACTCCTTAGTCAAAAGATAGTTCTAGTGATTAGGTGAACACTTATCCTAAGCCTAGAGACTTAGAAGTGTTAATCATAAGATTAGCCTATACCTTCGGGATTAAGGAAATTATCTATCCCATTTCCTAAACCCAATCTAGATACGCTTTCTCAAATCATTGCAAATTCAATTCTCAAACCAAATCTTAAATTAAAATTAAAATTCCAAATCTAATTTCAAAATTTGACTTCAACCCAAGATCAAATTCAAAATCCTAAGACCCTTCCTAAGCCATATGAACCACATTCATAAGCTTAAAAAATGACCTTAGATCAAATCAAACTCAATTGATCTCTTTATAAATCAATTATTCCTTCATTTATATTCACAAATATAAATGAAATCCAAATTCAAATGACCAACTATATCAAAATCAAATCCAAACTCAATTCAAACCCTTTAAGCCAATTCTTTGGACTTAGCCAAATTATCAAGATCAAGTCAAAACCAATGAATTTTCTCTTGAGTCAATCATTCATTCAATTATCTACCCAAATATAAATGAAACCTACAATCATCAAATCAAATCAAAACCAACCCAAGTCAAACCCAACTTAGCCCTTTTGACTTGAAAATTTTGAATGAGCCAAAATCCCTTAGACTCCAAATTGATAGACGTTGAATTTATATTTCAATCTAAGGCTCATATATAAGTTCAACTAAACTCGAATCAAACCAAAACCAAACCAATAGACCCACTTAGGTCAACTTGAGCCAACTTCCAATCCAACCCAAATTGGATTAAACCAAGCTCACCAAAACCTTCCACCATGATTGTTGATCACCCTAGAATGATCAATTGTAATCAATTGGGTCAAACCAAGTCAAGTTAGTCATTTGACCAAGTCAATCCTTAAATAAATAAAACTAGCCAAAACTCATCCTACACCAAATTGATTGAAACCAATGATTTGAATCAACCCAAAATCAATATTTAAATATGACTTGACCACCAATTAAGCCAACCAATTCCATTTGATCCAAATTGACCCAATTTGGCTTAAGGACCAAATCTGGTCAAATCATGATCTAACCCAAAATTACAACCAATGGCTCAAGTGCATTCCAAATTGATTATTGAACTTGACCAAAGTCATAATTAAACCCAATTTGATCAATCAACCCAATTGGTCAACTTGACACCACCTTGGCCTAAAGGGTCATATTTGCCTAAATCCAAATTAAATCCAAATTAATTCAAACCAAAGACCACATTTATCTTCAATTAGCCAATTGAACATGAATCAACCCATAACCCGTGCTAATTTGGCCAATTTTGGTCAAATTGATCAACTTGACCCAATATGACCCATATGACCCAAATTAAGCCAAATCCCTTGAAACCAAGCCATGACCCATTGGGGCTGATGAAACCTGACCCAAACCCATTTGGAATCAGCCAAAAATCAACCCATCATGGATCTTCCCCCACATAGGATTCCATCCAACCTCATTTAATTATCCCCCATCACATGCACTTAAATTCTCCCCAACATTTGCATTGAATAGAGCTGATCATATGGAAAGAGAGGACTTTGGAGCAAAATCCAAAGTCCTCAATCAAATCCATCCACCCAAGCAAGATGGCAATAAATTTGGAGCCAAAAAAAGTTCAAAGAAGAATGGATTTTCGGCCATTATAAAAGAGGGAAATAAGGCTTTAGATCTCTTACTCCATACCATTACCCTAAAGCTCCTAAAGCAAAAAAGGAACCCATCCCCACCTCTTTGAGCCATTTTTGAGCTTAAAAATACAAATATTTATTTTTCTGGTGAGGAAACGGTAAATATCATACAGGATGACATTCCGAAGGGAGGCAAGGGTTAAAGATCATTCTAAAGATTCCTAACATACCTAGGAGTTCGTTTGGATCTTCACCGCCAAAACCATCCCCGGTGAGGTAAATTTTGCCAAACTTTAGCTAGCCTTAGGATTTCTCGCATTTTGTGTTAATTTTCTTACAATTTTTGGAATTTCCCTAGATAATTTTGCATTTTTACTTTTAATCATCTCAATAAAAAATTAGATTTTTTTTTTGTGCTAATCGATGCAAAAATGAGTCCATTTGGACAAGTTTTCACTTAGAAAACCCTATTTTTCCCTTTAAAAGCTTGCTTTCACCACCATATGCCGCCATCCGATCAAGCGGTTCGGATCGACGATGGATCACGTGGATCACGATCAGCCTTCGACCGCATGATAAGATCGGACCGTCGATCGGGTTCACTCGATGGCTCGGATCATCATCGGCCTCTAGATCCACCTCTCATCGACCGTCGATTTAATTGGGCGGTCTAGAGCAAATCATGTCGCTCTAGACCGTTGAGTCTTTCCTTGATGGTCGACATCGGCCGAGCAATTTTTTTTAAAATTAATTTAAATTACCTAAAACTTCAAAAAATGATACAAAATAAAATACTTAACCAAACATTGCAAACAAAGGTTCATTGGATTTGTCTTTCCAAGAGCAATCCAACAAAGTCAAAATTCCCAAATTTCTCTAAGTATTTTGAGCTTAATTTGAGTTTTAGTGAAAATAAAATTTCATTAATTAAAAAAATATATGTTAGATTAAGTTGAAATTTTAGATTGAAATTAAAGTTAAAACATATACAATAGAAATTTCAAGTGAAAAGGACTTCTAGATAGTGAAATTAAATTTTGAAGTTTAGATTGTCCATTTTAATAAAATAAATCAAATAAAAATTCAAATTTAGAAAATCTTCAAAATGGCTTAAATCACTTCAATTGACATCTAGGACTCTTAAAAAATAATGTGATCTTCTGAATCCTAATGAACTCCAAACAAACACTTAAGAGTAGAGTTTAATCAATTAAGGAGTTAATTAAAACATAATCTAAAAATAATTTAAATATCAAATAAAAATTAAAATGAAGTAGCACTAGCAATCATTAATCAAATCTCAAATCAAAAAATATCATTCTTAGAGAAAATTAAATTAAGTATGATTAAACCTATTTAAATCAATAAAACTCAATTAAATGATTAAATCTTAAATCAAACTTAAAATTCAACAAATCTAGGAAACTTTAACATGGGTTTAACTAGTATAACTAAACCTACACTAAGCATGAAGTCTTAATCATATGACACTCCTTAATGAATATAAATAAATTGAAACTAATTAATCATTAAATAAACTAAAAATCAATTTGATTAACAAACCAAGTCAACATAATCATTTGATATTAATCAAATTAAACCAAATAAAGTTAAAGTAAACTTAATTAACATATGATTAAATCACATCCATTTGGAATAAGATAATTAATTAACCATTAAATATTTCAACCTAAGAACTAAATCAAACGTGTTAATGAAATCAAACAAACATAATAAATGAATCAAATCAAATAAAACTCTAATCATAAATAATTAAACTTAATTGAAATGAAATAAACAATTAATTCACTTAGTGGCAATGATGGTAATAACAATAATCCTTTAATCAAACAATGATGGAAATAATGTAATTAAACTCTAATTATACAAACCCATAATTAATCTAATGATTTGAAAATTTAATTACACTTACTCAAACTTAATTAGTCAAACATCTAATTAATGCAAACTTAATGAATTAATCCATCATCTTAATTAATCAAATTAATTTAAATAAGTTACATTAAAGCTAACTCTAAAATTAAGCTTAAATCAAACGCTAATTAAATTTAACAATTAATCACACCCAGTAAGCTAATTAAGTTAATCAAATTAATCATATTAAACCTAAGCTTAATCAAACATAATCAAAATGAAATTAAATACTAATCAAAACCCAAATTAAACCTAAATCATTAAGTCATTAATTACATCATTAAGAATTAAATAAATCTTTATTTAATTTAATAATTAACTTAAACACACTCCTTAATTAAACTAATTACCCTTAATAATCCAATTGAATAAATGTCTCATTAATGCAAACTTAATAAATTAATCCACCATCTTAATAAATCAAATTTACTTTATAAATCATATTAAAATTGAAATCAAACACTTAATTAATCTATTAATTTGATCACACATCTTAAGTAAACTAATTAAAGTCAATCAAATTAATCATATTAAACTTAAACTTAATCAAACATAATTGCAATTAAATACTAATAAATTCTTAATTTAAACTTAAATCATTAAGTCATTAATTACATCATTAACCTAAACAAATATGAAATCAAATTTAAAAAAAAAAACAAATCTTTACTTAATTTAATAATTGATCACACCTCTTAAACAAGCTAATTATGTTAATCAAATTAATCATATTAAACTTAAGCTTAATTTAACATAAATTTGAACATAATCAAAAGAAATTAAATGCCAATCAAATCCTAAATAAATTAATTACATCATCAAAACAAATATGAAACTAAATTAAAAATTAAATAAACCCATATTTAATTTAATAATTAAGCTAAACACACTTCTTAATTAAACTAATAAACACATTGAACCTAATCAAACCCATAGACTAATAAAGCTAATCAAATAAATCAAATCAAATTAAATTAAATTAAGAAAGACTCTCATCAATTTAATATGCAATAAAATCAAATCTCATTCAACCAACTTAAATAAGATAAACTAATTAACTATCCAATGTATGAAATCAAAATGCAAACCAAACTTTGATAAACATGACAAATGGATGAGATTAAAAAATAAAATCCTAATTACAAGGAATCAAACTCAATTAAAATCAAAATAAAAATCTCAATTAATCTATGATCAAACTACAAATGAATGAACCATAATCAAATCAAATAAACATAAGTTAAGTCACATAACTATAATCAAAGAAAAAAGAATTAGATATTAATTTAAAAGGATATTGAATTATCAAGATTTAATTAAACCAAAACATTTAATCTAAAATAAATCATGAATTTAAACAAACTTAAACTTCATTAGAGATCAAGGATATTGAATTATCAAGATTTAATTAAATTAAAACATCTAATCTAAAATTAATTAATCAAAAAAACATGAATTTAAACAAACTTAAACTTCATTAGATATTAAGGATATTGAATTATCAAGATGTAATTAAATCAAGACATTTAATCCAAAATTAATCAATTAAATACATGAAGCTTAAACAAACTCAAATTCTAAATTCTAAATCAAATCAAATAAATCAAATCAAATGAATTATACAAATTCAAATGGACTGATTAAGATACATATGGACCTTAGCTAGACTCTTTAAGAGTTAGGATGTAGAATAGGATGAGTTCTGTCTACAAATGAAATTCATTCTACTCTTCATTCTTGAAAACTTAAACATCACTCTAACCAAATAAAAGTGAAATAAAAATAAAAAATAAATTATTAAATCATTTAAATTGAAATCACCCAGAGGTAAAATTTAAACAAAATTTAAACTCCAAATTGAAACTTAAACTAAAGAAGTCTAGTAAAGTCTTGCCACACAAGCATTAAGCACACATTAAAATACTAAGTCTTAAGGCGTTGTATGTATGATGTTGTATTTTATTTTGTGTTGTAATATTTTAGACTGGATGTTAGGGTGTATGATTCATGGATGTTAGGCGTTATTAGCCTAATCATATTTTACAAAGGGTTATGCTTAAGGGTTGTAATAAAATATAAATGCTTTTGTTTATGCGGGTTGCTTAGCCCTGTAACCCATGTTAGGGTGGGCTTGGTTATCCATGTGTGGGGTGCTAAGTCCAAATTATTCATATAACCCTTGGTTTGTATGGTGTATTTAGCTAACATTTATTTTTGCAAGTGTAGCTAGATTTATTTTTCTATTTTTAATGTAATTTTGCATTAGAATTAGGATTAGTGTTATGGGGATTAGGATGAGCAAGCTAGAAGGCAGTCATGGGTGTGTGATGCCTTTGGAGCAAATCAAATCAAAAGAAAGAGAAGGAAGAAATGAAGAAAAGAAGACCCCCATAGCATGTATTATTTTTTGTAATCTGGGTTGTATAAGGGTAAAGCTCGGCTACCCATTTTTTTTCTCTTTTTGGGGTGTACGGAGAAACCCGATCGCACTGACCTTTTATTCTTTTATGGTAGTCTATAAAATTGTTTGATGTTGTGTTTAGATTGCATTAGAATGACATGCTTTTCATAGTTTCTTTATGACTGATGCTTGAATGTGTGGCCTGGATGCGGTAGGATCTTAGGATGAAATTAATTTTTCTACCCCAATTAACAACTCATAATTAAAATTTAAAATAACTCATAGCCTCACCATAAAGCCTACAAATTAAATCAAGATGATAAAATTTATAGCAACCTTAGCTGGATGAATGAATGTGTAATATCATGCATGTCATATTCTTCCACTCTTGTTAAGAGGGGCTTCCATCTTTGCCGAGAATGAAGGCTTAACGTGAGAGCCTTTGATGGATGAACACCCCTTTCTCTCTTGATTTGGCCCATAATCAAGTTCTCATGCATTTAGGCATACAAAATTCCATAGCTGTCAAAAAAAAAGTCCAAAAGAATTGAATAAATTTGATAAAATTTACGTTAGATTAAGTCATGGATTCATACAACTCATGCTCTAGTCTCTTAGAGAGCGAGTTTAAGGACTTAGTTTCCTCTTTAAATAAATTACAGTCTTTCCATCTTGCAAAGCATAAGACTTGCCTACATGAATTTAAAGCGTAGGAAGAGTTTGTTGGTTGCCACTCTAGGCAGTAATAAGTCCAACAATCAGGTGGTTTATTCTCTCTTATGGAGATACACCATATACCCATTTTCGCCTTAGATTTAGGTCATGCTTTCATCCTCGCAAAAGCTTCCTAGATTTAGGATCTAAGGTTGTTGTTTTCCTTTTTGGGCTACAAGCATAAATCCTCACCTCTTAGGCATTTCCATAGTCTTATGTTGTGGAATTATAAGCCCTAGCAATCAAATAAAATGTCAACTCAAATAATTAACTTTCTTCAATTTCAAAAATATAAAACCCAACTATAGGGTAGATTGGAATGCTCACTAGGCTTCCTAGTATCATGAGCATTTCCTACTTTCTCCCTTTGGATTCCAAAATAAGTCTTCTCCTTGATCTATCTCATTTGATTTTCTAAAATAGCCAATCGCTTGATAGTCTTAACCTTGAAATCTTTGGAGACCCTAATTGTCTACTTTAATCAAGAGTATTCTTAAGGAATTCACATTCCTTAGGATGTAATTAACTATGGGGGCATGCCTCCATAGGGAACTTAAAGAATGTGCCTTAAAATAAATCCTACTTTACTTTTCATGTAAAGTAGGGAAAGATCTCTGTATATTCAAGACCCATCATGCCTTACGATTCATTATTAGGTGATTAGGTCCATTATAGGGTGGTGATTTCTATCTTTTGAGATAGTGCATCATTCCTTAATGTCATACTTGATCACTTCAATAAGTACCCCTAAGATTTGCGCGGTATCCCATATCTCAAAAATAAACACCACATAAGGACTATCAATCGATTGGTTTATGTTTTGAAGATGAAATGGGATTGATCAAAAAAGTTATTATCGAAGCCAAAATGGAAGATAAGTAGGAAATGCTCGCTGAAACTGTGAGCATCTCAAACTTTTCTGAAATTGGGCTTTACATTTTTGGAAATTGATTTAATTTGTTTGAGTCACATTTTCATTAGAATTTTAGGACTTAAGATTCCTTAACACAAGATTAAGGAAATGCCTAAGAGGTGAGGAATTATGCTTATGACCCACAAAGGGGAGAAGTAACCACAGAAGCTAAATATAGGTAGCTTTGGTGAGGGCTGGAAGCACAACCTAAATCTAAGGAAAAAAAATGGGAAATCGATTTGCCTCCATATGATAGGAGAAACCATAGCTTGAACTTACAACTACCCGGGGTGGTGCCAACTAACTCCTCCATGATTTTAAATACTTGTAAGCAAGTCTTTATGCTTATGCAAGATAGCTAGACTGTTATTATTTAGAAAGAGACTATGCCCTTAAACTCACTCCCTAAAGAGACTAGATCAGGTAAAGGGACATGCTTCAATTGACCTAAATCTAATGCATCTCAAATTTAATTTTATTTCCATTTTGGACAATTATTTTGACTCAGGCTAATAGAATTTTTATGCTAATGCATGAGAAATTAGATTATTGGCCAAAATCAACCAGATGATAAGAGGTGAGTTTCCACCACCGTTAAAGGTCAAGTCGGGTTCTCTGACAAAGGTGGAAGCCCTCCAATCAAGAGTGAAATAAGATGCATTTGTGCATGATATTATAAAGAAATGCTCATCCAGCTAAGGGTTTGCTAATTTTTTTATCTTGATATTAATCCTAAGCTTTAGGTGAGGTTATGAGTTATTTAATTTTATTTTGAGTTGTTAAGTTGGGTAAAAGATTTATTTTTCCTAAAGAGCCTAATCCACATCTAGGTCATTCATAAAGCAAAGAAGAAACTAGGAAAAGCATGTCACTTAATGCAAAATCTAAATAAATCATCAAATAATTTATATAACTAATCAAAAGAATAAATGGTCATTGCGATGGGCACCGCAAACAAAAAAATATCAAATATGGGTAGAGAATACCCTTATACAACCTGGATTACAAATGAATTGAATTATAATTTAAGCAAAGGAATTCATTGATATGGGGGTCTTCAAGCTTTATTCTTCTTTATTCTTTCTTCTTTCTTTCTTATTCTTCTTTCTTCTTCTTCTTTGGTTTCTCCTTTGGATGGTTGGAAGGTGGATGCTCCAAGGCTTTACATGGTGCATAAGCTGGGATGTTATGACCAATGCTCATTCTAATCACCCATAACAAATCATTCCAAAATCTTACTTATACAAATTTTTTACATGAAAAGGAAAAGGTAAATCTAACTAACACCTACAAAATAAAGGTTAGTTAAATCACACACAAATCCCAAGCATGTATATTGGACTTATCACCCCATGGTGACTAAGTTCACCGCCTATGGATTATGCTTAGGGGTATAAGCACCGCAAGAAGCATTTATATTTTTATTTATAATATCACCCCTTAAGCACAATCCTTTTGCAAAAGAATAGTTAGACTAAGCATACCATTCATTCTAGAACATACACCCAACATTCAATCTAAAACATTCATCAAAAAACAAAACATAACATCAAACCATACACCGACCTAACCTAAAGCTAGAAGTGGTGACTTAGGCTAATGTGCGTGCTTTGAAGGTTTGTGTGGTATGCTTAGCTTGACTTTAGGTTCAAGTTTTCTAAGTGTGAAGGACATGTTCAACTTAGAGGAGGTTTCATTTAAGTTGTTTAAATATTTTGGTTTGGTTTTATTTCATGTTTTAATTTGGTTTGAGTGAAACTTACAATTAATTACTAAGTTATAAAGAGAGGGAAAGAGAAGAGAACTTCTCTTTCCTTCCCTAATCCTTAAGTAATTTCAAAGGTAGGTTCATGTTTTAGTTTCATTTAGTTGAATATTTTGATTACATCTTTTAATCAATCCTAAGTTTAGACAAACTCTAAACAAACCTATTCAAAAAGAAAGGCATTTTAAGATTAAATAAAATGAATCAAAATTCACATAATACACATTACTTCAATTCTTTCTCAACATATATAACATGCATATGGATGGATCCTGAGCATATCTATATCTGCAAATGAGAGTAGTTAACACACTTTATGATGCATGCTAAGTAATTCATTTAAGAAAATTTAGAAGTTGAATATGCATGATTTTTGTTAAGTAGAAAAGGTTTTCCTTATCCAAAATTTTACATACATACATGAAAGTAAAAAAGGCATAAGTGAGTACAATGCCATGTTAACCAGAGGTGTAAGGTACAAGACCTAGCCTCACAACCTCATGGTTGTCCAGACTAATATATCACTTTCCTTAAGTACAAACATGTATATAAAAGAAATGAAAAGGGGGAAGGAATATGCAAAAGTTATTTAATGGATTCCTTTTGTTTATGCAATTTATTCATGCAAGTATAGGCAATCCTTCTTAGATGATGGCATAGAGATGAATAGGGTATGAGATTAAGTAAGTGTTGGGTTCTTTCCAAATTAACCTTACATCTTACTAACTCCTATTCAAAACTATGCTAACATGAGGAAGAAATAGAGCCTATGCTAAACATGATTTTATAATCCATCACATGGAAGCTTATAATTAAAATATGAATAACACAATTTAGATTTGATATTTAATTTTGAGTTTTGACAATATTTTGGATTTAGTTGTGATAATAGCCACTCATATTTTACTTTAGCCAACACATGCACATTTGACATAAAGTAAACAATTTTATTTTAAAATTTGAAACATGAAATTATGAATGCATGAATCATATGGCATACAACTTAACATGTTGGGAAAGATCCAGAGTACTGAAAGCATATGAACAAACTCACTTTACTTAAATCCTAAAGACATTCTTAAAGAAGAAGAAAATTTAGAATAAATCAAAGTGAATTTCAAAATGATTTTTTTTAGTTTGAAGTATGATTTAATTTTGAAAAGGTGAGATGAGTTTGCTATTCCTAACCTATTCCCACATGTATTTTGAATTTTTTTTTAATTTTAGATAATTAAATCCATTTTAAGCATTGATTAGGTTAAGGTATGCATTACGTGGCTTAATTAACTCATACAACACCTTAGAAAAATTAACTAAGTAATTACAGCTAATGAGATGACATAAAACCCACAAGGAATTTAAATTTGCAATGCCCCTAATAATGAAAAGGCCTAAGAAAATTTGGCTCACTATTAAAAGTTAATTAAGCTAAGGGGTTTAGCTTAAGTACTTTTAAAACACCCCTTCACACTTATGAAAGGGGTTTTAATTTCCTTAATTAGACTTAAGTTATTAAACATCTAAACATCTACCTAAGATAGATTAATTAAGTTCTAGAACTTTTTAGAATTTTTGAAAATTGTTTAAGGGGGTGATTAATGAGTTAACCCTTAATTAAGAGGGGATTAAGGAGAGAAAAAGGGGGTTTAGGGAATAGCTTAGGGGAAATGCCCCAAAATTATTCCATAAAACCCCTACCCACTGGATCTGACCCTAATCAAACTTAATCATAGGATAAATCCACTAATCACACCTTAATTAGCCTTAATTACATGAAAGGGGTAATTAGGGAATGAAATATTTTCCCAGTTAAGCCCTCAATAAATCTCAAGGAAATTAGGGAGTCATAGGTCATCCCCTAAAATGAATCCTAGAAGTTTGAGATCAATTGATGACCCTAATTAAAGAATAATTAGCTAATTAAGATTCCAAAATAAACCCAAATTCAGACAAATGGGGAATTCAGAATCCATTAAAAATATTTTTGGGAATATTCTATCTTTCCATAGCATTTTTCCTCATATTTTTCTAAATTTTCTATGATGGGTTATGAATTTTAAAATTTATAGGGATTAATTAGAAATTAATTAGGTAAACAACTAATCCCCACTTAATCTCAGCTCATGGCGCGACGCATGGCGGCAGTGGTCGCTTTTCACGCATCGCCATGAGCCACCCACTTAAACGTCATATCAAGAAGGTGGTTGGCGGCTTATATCCTTGGTCGTTCGATCAAAGATCAGACAGCTAAGGATTCACCCGTGGTTTAAAACAAATAAAAGATTTCTTAAACGTGCCAAATAATCTTAGATGTCCATCTAAAATGTGCGAATGGACAACTGAGATGAGCCAAGTTCTTCCCTGAGGATTAATGGAGACCATGATCCAAGGGGAGATCGAGAACATGGAATCATACAAGACTCAACCCACACCATCTAGGCATCATTACCAACCTTTCCAATAGTTGATTTCTCATGCAATGAAAATTCCTTTCAGAAAGGACTAACACCTATCAGCTAAGTGGTTGAAAAATTACATACCTCGGAGGTGATCACACTCGAGCTCGATGAGGTAGCTTCGTCTAGTGGAGACGAAGCCCTGTTGAAAGTTTCAAGCCTTGGGGTTGAGTGGATCTTCCTATGGACCAACACCACTTGATCTCACTTGTGGCTTTGATCCAATTGAGGCTCTCCTTATTGTGGGAACTCAAATGGATTCTTGGGCAAGTTTGCTTTAGAAGTGTGTAGAAGGAGGATTAAGATCAAGTGTAGAGGAAGTTGGAGTGATTGCTCCCTATTTTGCACTATGCAAAATTGAGAATTAGAAATCAAATCCTCTCTAGAGACCTTGGGAATGCTCGGTGATTGTTAAGGGTTCCTAGGCTTCAATCAAGTGTGAGTGTAGTGAATTTTCTTTGAATTAGGGGGAGTATATCTAACCCTATGGCAATCACACGGACGACCTATTAGTTGCCATTTTGATCAAATTGACCATATGGAGTGAGTTTTTTAGGCTGTTAGATCATTGCACATGGTTTAATCCCTTGAGTGGAATGCTAACCTCCCATGTGCATCAAATTAAGCTTAGGAGGGAGTTTGAAAATTGAATTTTAGGCTATATGGTCGGGTTTGGTCTATGGGTCAAATGGGTTGACCCAAACCCATTGGGTTGGGTACACCACTCATCACTAAGTCCCCAGCTTTTAGAAAGCCTCACGTGATTGTGAAGAGGGTATGACCAAAATACCCATGGGTTAGGCCAAAGTTTGTTCTATGGACTAGGGTAAAATGGTCATTTAGCTATTTTTCACCTTGGGTATGTTTGGTATGTTGGGAAAATAGGTTTGGCCAAGTTTCATTGGATTTGAAATCCATTGATAGGGTTTGGCACATGTTGACCCATTTAGGTCAAAATGGGTCAACTTAGGTCAAGTTGACCAATTGGTCAAATTGGGTCAAACCAAAGGATGGGTCAAGTTCATATGTCCATTTGAAATGTTTTGGTGCCTTGGTTTGGTTCAATTGGTATATATTTGATTTTGGCTCATATGACTCATTTAGGTCAAATGGGTCAAGTTGACCTATTTGACCCATTTGACCTATTTAGGTAGGTCAAGGGGTTTAGGTTAGGTTAGTCATATGGAGTGGATTGGTATCTTATTTTCACTCAATTTGGGTTAAGTTCAATTTTGGCTTAACATGACCCCTTTTAGGTCATGTTGGGTCCAAGGTCAATTATTGGGTTGGTTAATTGAGGCTTTGGTCAAGTTCCACAAGTGATTTGGGATGGTCTTGACCCATTGGTTTCAATCAATTTGGCTTAGATCATGTTTTAACACATTTTGGTCCTTTAGGTCAAATTGGGTCAACTTGGGTCAAGTGGGCCAATTGGGCTCAGTTTGGCTTAAATTTTGGCTTGGTCAAGTTCAAACATAGGTTATGAGGGAACTTAGATCAATGGTTTCAGTCAATTTGGCTTATGGTGGAATTTGACTATGTTAGGTTTCATTTTAGGTTAAGTGTTGACTTGGTCAAGCCTTAGGTGTGACTTTGTTTGACCCAATTTGATTGATTGATCATTCCATGATGATCATGATGAGAGGAATATATGAGTTTGGTTCAATCCAATTTGGTTAGGATCAAAAGTTGACTCATAGGGTACTTTAGGTCAAGTGAGCCTAAGTGGGTTAAATGGCTTAGTCAAAGCTTGATTTGAAGTTGATTGATCTTGTATATGGACTCATGATTGAAATATGAATCCATTTACAAGTGGTTTGAAGTCAAATGGATTTTGATCCATTTGAAAATTTCATATTCAAAGGAAGAATATGAAGGGGTCTTGGGTTTGATTTTTTATTTGAGTTTTGATCGAATGATTGAGGTTTGGATTTATATATCAGCTCATGATTGTAGAGTTGATTGAACCTTGAGAGAAAATCAAGAGGTTGGCTTGATTTCAGAGTGATTTGGCTAAGTTCAAGATTTTGGCTTGAAAGGCTTAGATTTGATTTTAATTGATTTAGTTTGATTTTGGAATTGGTTTTGATTGATTTATATTTATATTTCATTTATATATGTGAATATAAATGAGAATATAAATTGATCATGAGAAAATTTCAGGAATTTGAAGGAGTTTAATCATGATTTGGGATAAATCCATTAAAGAGAATTTAAAGGATTTAAGAGAATTTTAATTTAAAATTTAATTTTTGGATTGGATTTGATTGATTTATATTTATATTTTATTTATATATGAGAACATAAATGAGAATATAAATTGATTTTGAGAAAATCCCATGAGTTTGAAATGGTTTGATCAAAGTTTAGGTTAAATCCATTGATGGAAAATTAAGGGATTCAAGGGAATTTCAAGCATTTTAAATTTGGAATTTAATTTTTTCTTTGATTGATTGATTTATATTTATATTTCATTTATATATGAGCATATAAATGAGGATATAAATAAGTTTTGTGAAAATTCAAGGAATTGAAGTGATTTGGTCAAGGTTTAGAGTTGATTTTGGCTAAGTCCTTTAATGGAAAATTAAAGGGGCTTAAGAAAATTTTCATGAATTGATTTGGAATTTTGAATTTGATTTGATGGGTTTGAATTTATATTTCATTTATAAATGACAATATAAATGAGAATATAAATGTATTATGAGAAAATTTCAAAGCTTTGAATAAGTTTGAATCATGATTTTGGCTAAGTCCTTAAGAAAGGATCATAAAATGAGGTTGATCACATCTTCATTTCAAATTTTCAAAAGAAATATGGAATGTGTAGTTTATAGAATTAATCATATGATGACTTGGTCATTTAGAATGAGCTCTCAACCCTCCATCAAGGCATGACTCACCTAGACACTAAGAGTTAGTCTTAAGACACACTAGTGATTAGGTGAACACTTAAAAAAGAGACCTAGAAAGAGTTAGCTATAGAATAGGTTTTCCTTGGGGTGTTAGACTTGCCCCTATCTTGAACCAAATCCCTCTTTTCTTTCATGTCAAACCTCAAATCATAATAAAATCCAAATTCAAATCAACCTCAAACTCAAATCTTCAATTCCAAAACAAATTAAATCAACTCCCTGATTTTCTCAAATCATGAATCAATTCTAATAATTGAAACATGATTGAATTCCAAATTCAAAATCTTTCCTAAGTCACTTTTGATTTCATCTTATGGACTTAGCCCAAATCAAATCCAAATCAACTCAAAGTCAAAATATTTTGTCACAACCATTTATATTCTCATTTATATTCACAAATATAAATGAAATATAAATTCAAATAACCAAAACTAAATTTAAAAAATTTCCAAATCTCCTAATTCCAACTAAACTCTTTAACATAAACCCTTGAACTCCTTCAAATCAAATTGAAATCAATTCAAATTCAAGAAAGTTTCTCATAACCCATTTATATTCTTATTTATATTCACAAATAAAAATGAAATGTAAATTCAAATAGCCAAAACTAAATTAAAAAATCAAACCCAACTCAAGCCGTTGTTCATCCTTTGAACTTGAAAATTGTCAAATGAATCAAAACCCATTTGACCCCAAATCACTTACAAATGGATTTATATTTCAATGATAAGTCCATATGTTAGTTCAACCAAACTTGAATCAAGCCTTGATCAAGTCAATTGACCCACTTAGACTCACTTGACCCAAAGTGACCTAAAACACCCTTTTGAACCAAATTCTAATCCTACCTAAATTGGATTGAACTAAGCCCACCTAAGCCTCACATTGTGAGCAACAATCATCATGAGATGATCAATTACTCAAATTGGTTCAAACCAAGTCAACACTTAGCCAAAATGAAACCCAAACTAGCAAAAATCCACCATATGCCAAAATTGATTGAAACCATTGACCAAAACCAATTCATGATCAATGCTTGAACATGACCAAGTCATCATTTGAGCTTAATAGCAATTGGCCACTTAACCCAAATTGACCCAACATGACCTAAAAAGTCAAAATATGTCAAATCTTGATCTAAGCCAAATTGATTGCAACCAATGGGTCAAATTCATTCTAAACCAATTATTGAACTTGACCAAAGCCTTAATTGGCTAGACCCAACCTAATTGATCATGAACCCAACTTGACCTAAAAGGTCAAATTGACTTGAAACTTAACCAAACCAAAATTGATTGAAACGAAAAGCTTGCAAAATATTTCAAATGACCAATCAAACCTAAACCAACTCATGACCGAACCCAACCCAACAAATGGGTCAAATTGGTCAACTTGACCCATTTGACCTATATGAAATCAAATGAACAAAAATAAAATATAAACCAAATTGACCCAAACAAATGATGCCAACACTTTTCAAATGGTCATATGAACTTGACCCAACCTTGGTTTGATCCAATTTGACCAATTGGTCAACTTGTTGAGCCATTTTGACCTAAATGGGTCAACATGAGCAAAATGATATCAAATTAACACCAAATTCATTGAAAATTGGCACAACCCAATTTCAAACTATTCTAAATCTGCCTAAATTGAAATCAAAGCTAAATGACCATTTTACCCCTAGGTCAAGGGGTAACATATGGCCAATTCCACTTGGAATTTGGTCAAATCCTTTTCATGGCCACTTGGCACCCTCTTAGTGGACTAAGTGGACATTAATGAGTGCATATGACCCAATGGGTTTGGGTCAGCCAAACCCAACCCAAGGCTAAAATCAGCCACCTAATTCTCCACATGGAGTCACTCCTCCACTCAAATGAGCACATGGAAACTTCACTCCACTCCTCTCAAAACTAAACCATGTGGAGCTTAAAATGGCCTAACCAACCCACTCATTGTGATCAATTTGATCAAAATGGAAGAGACTTGGTTGTCTCATCCTTGAAAGGGAGATATACTCCCCTAATTCCACTTCATTTAGATCTCTTGCATTCAATTGAGTGATAGGAACTCGGAGAAGCATTGCCAAGCTCTCCCAAAGTTTCCAAAGCTCATTTAAATTCTCCATTTTCAAATTTCTTCAAAGCTGAAATAGGGGAGCTCATTGGAAATTCCACTTCACTCAATTCACCACCAAACTCCAATTGGTGTTGAAAGCACCATCAGAAGACCAAATCAAGCTTACCCAAGGTGTTTCCTAAGTGTTCAAGCCAAGGGAAGAGAGGTCTAGACCAATGATGCAAGCATTTGAAGCTCATCTTGGCCAATAGAAGGATCCACTTGATCTCAAGCCTTCAAACCTTCAACAGGGCTTTGTCTCCACTAGATGAAGCTAGCTCGATGGTTGGGAGCATCGGTGATAGCCTCCAGCGAGGTATGAATCTAAACCGAGCTTAGGCTCGATTTTCTTTGGTATTTTGTGAAGGAAAGTATAATCTCAAGTGAAATTGACCATTGGATCTTCTCCTTCTTTCTTCTTGATGGTGTGGGTTTGATCTTTGCTCAATCCAAGCTCACGTGAGCTGATCAAGCCCCAAGGCATGGATCACCACCTCCGCGTGAGGCGAGGATGAATCATGGACCGTCCATCGCATATTTTGAATGGATGATCCTTATATGTTAGATCTACTGATTAACCTTTTAGAGAATGCGGGTTTAATCCAGACCTTTCGATTTTTAATTGGACGGTCCAAGGGAAAGCGTGAAGAGGTGCATTTGACAACTTAAATAACCAATCTCGTTGGACCACGTGGAAAGTGTCTGCCGCATTAGTGGTCCACGTGGCACCAACGGGATTAGTTATATAATTAAGAATTTAATGACCTCTTAATTATAGAAACTTCAAATATTCATAACTAAATGTTGAAAAATCCAAAAAATACAAACTCAACTTTATTTGAAAGATAATTCAAAGGGGAATAATATAAAATTAATTTTAATTGATTTTGAACAATGATATTTTCTTAATTTAAGTTTTATTAGGGATGTAATTGTTAATTACTCCAATTATTCCAATAATTTATTCCAAACTCCTTAGGGTTAATTAGTGGGATGACATCTGCCTCTCATGATTTTATTGAAATTTATTATTGGACTAATTTAGGCAATTGCTTGTTTCATCTCTAATCACTCTCTTAATCAATTAAATGATTAATTAACTAATTAAATGATGATAAATTCATTAATTAAATTTTTTTAATCATCTTGGAACAGTGGATAGACTTAGGGAATGAGATTAGGATGCATTTTCCAAAATCTTTTCCCCTAAGTCTATTTCATTTGAATGAAAACTTAATTAATTTACAAATTGATTAATGATTTAATCATTTCATTAAATAGCTTAATTAACCAAATTCAAAATAAAATTTAATCCAAAAACTTAATCACTTAATCAATCCTTTCTTGGGTAGATGCTTGGGTGTTCAATAATCTAAACTTAAGGAAATCAAATCCAACCTACATGTGTGGAAGGGTTATGAAAGTACTTAATTAAACACCTTAGCTTAATTAATAAATAATTATGAGCCAACGCATTAGACCCTTTATTTCTTAGGGTGCATTCGATTTAAATTCAATGTGGCATATCATATGTTGGCTCACAATTATTTGAATAATTATGTTAAGGAGGTGTAAGTAAGGGGTAATTAATAAACTTAATTTACACCTTAATAAACAAAATATAAAATCAATCTAATGGTTCTAAAATTAAACTAAAACAACACACATATGTGGGAGATGGGTTAGGACCAGCAAATCATTTCACATTTTCTAAATTCAAATCAAACTCAAAATAAAACTAAAAATTTCTTTAAATAATTTGATTCACTTTAAATGATCTTATTCCATAGGATTATCTTTAGAAATTAAGTAAGGTGAATGAAATTACATGCTTGCATCACTTTATTTCTTTCCTAACATGTAAATGTGTATGTCATATGAAAATCATGCATTCATGTCTTTTGAAAAATCAAATTAAAATGAAATGTTTCCTTTATGTCAAATTGCATATTTTGGCTAAAGTAAGAATATGAATGGATTATTATTCTAAATCCAAAATTATTTTCCAAACTTAGAAATAAAATGTTACAAATGAAAGGTATGTTTATAATTACTTATAAGTTTGCATGTGAGTATAATATAAAATGTGTATTATGTGACTTTTCCTTCTCTTCTCTTTAACATTGTTTTGAATAGGATTTGCAAAGTGTATAGTTCATTTAAAAAAGAACACAACACTTAAATTCATTCCTATGTTATCCTTTAAGAGGGAACTTCACATTTGCGTATGTAAATTTCATAACCAAATCAAAACAAACAAACATAAACTTTTTGCATGATTCTTTTTCCATTCTTTTTTTTTTGGTACATGCACATGTATTTAAGAAAAGTGGTATATTATTCTGGACACCCTGGGGTTGTGAGACTTTAAGTAGCCCCAAGTAGGTCTTGTACCTTACACCCATGGTTTAGAAAATAATGGTCATTACTCACATATATCTTTCATACATGTAAATGTGCATTTGATTAATGGATAAAAGAACCCCTCTTTTATACTTAATAAAATATTGCATATATGAAACATTACAATTTTCCTTAAGCAACATCTCTTAGCATTCATCATGAAGGTGTGCTAACATTTCCATTTGCATGTATAGATATGCTTAGGGTTCATCCATATGCATGTTACACATGTTGGAAAGAAATAAAGTGTTGTGTTTTGTGATAGTAATTCACTTTACTTAATCTTAAAATGTCTTTCTCTTTGAATAAGTTTGTTTAGGAAAAATCTTAACTTAGGATTAATTAAAACACATAATAAACCATTCACTAAAAAATCACTAATGAACTTACGTTAGAAATTACTTAAGGTAGAGAGGAAAGAGAAGGTCTCTTCTCTTTTCTCTCTTTACAACACTTAGTAATTAATTGTAGGTTAATTCAAACCAAATAAAATCATAAAATAAAATCAACCAAATCAACTAAATCACAAAAATGAAAGCACCCTCTAAGTTGAACCCTTCCTTACAAAACTCTAAACTTAAAAGCTAAGACATACCACAAAAGCCTTAAATGGCACACAAATTAGTCTAAGTCACCATTTCTAGTCTATATTAGGTGGTGCATGGTCGATGTTTGCTTTTATTTTGTGATGTGATATTTTAATATGGATGTTAAGGTGTATGTCGTCGGATGGTAGGGTGATCTTAGTCTAACCATTATCTTAGGGATTATGCTTAAGGGGTGTTGTAATAAAATTATAAATTTTTTTTTTTGCTATGTTTATACCCCTAAGCATAATTCAAAATAGGTCAGGTGGACTTGGTTACCCATGTGTGGGGTGCTAAGTCCAATTTATTCATATACATGCTTGGGATTGTGTGATTTGTTTAGCTAATCTCTATATAGGTTTTAGTTAGATTTACTTTTCATATTTTCATGTAATTTTTTCAATTAAGATTTTTGAATGAATGTTTTGGGGATTAGGATGAACATTAGTCATAAGACTATGTCTTATGTACCATGTGAAGCCTTTAGATACCTTCCAACCAAAAAAAAAAGAAGAAAGAAAAGAGGAAGGGAGAAATGAAGAATGAAGACTCCCAACATGAATTCCATTTTATTGTAATTAGTTTATTTATAATCCAGGGTATAGGTGGGCTCAACTCCACAAAAGGCCTCTTATTCTTTTTAGCTTTATAAATTGTTTGATGTTTGTTTAGTTTGTACATTAAAATAACATATTTTCGGTTTCTTCCTTGCTTTGATGAATGGATGCAATTAAGCTCTTAGGAAAAGTAAATTTTTTATCCAATTAATCAACTCATAACCTCAACCTAGGTTATAAAACAAGATAAAGATTTAGCAACCCCTTAGCTTGATGTTCTACCATCCATTGCTAGGAAGCCCATGGTAGAAATACACCTTCTTCTTGCTGATTTCAGCTCATAATCAAATTTCTCATGCATTAGGCATATGAAGCCCATAGCCTATGTCAACTCAACTGTCAAGAAATAAAAATAAAACATAATAAAATTTGCATTAGATTTAAGTCATTAAATCATGCCCTACTCTAGTCTCTTAGAGTGTGTTTAAAGACTTAGTCTCTTTCTAAATAAATAACTTAATATCTTGCAAAATCATATGATTTCCCACATGTATTTAAAATTGTTGGAGGAGTTAGTTAGCGGCCACCCCAGGTGTTGTAAGTTCAAACAATCGGGTGGTTTATCCTCTCTTATGGAGGTAAGCCAAATACCCATCTTCACCTAAAATTTTGGTCGTGCTTTAGCTCTCACCAAAGATCCCTAGATTTAAGTTGAGTTTGCTTACTTTTATGGGCTATAAATCCTCACCTCTAAGGCATTTCCATGACCTTGTGTTGTGGAATTATGTAAGCCTAGATTTCTAAATAAAATTTAACTCAAATAAATAAATCACTTCAATTTCAAAATATAAAACATAGAATATTTTGGGGGTGCTTACTAGGCTTCCTTGTCTATGAAATATATCATCTTCATCTTATCCTTTTAAAAGAGATGAAGATAAAAATATACCTTGTTAGGACACCACATAGATCCATATTCTTATTTGGGTGATCTGCATTGAGGGAAGGTGTACTATCTCGAAAGATAAAGTCACCACTCTACAATGGACCTAATCACTGAATAAAGACTCTCATAAGGATTATGGGTCTTCGATGTACTAGAGATTCTTCTACTTTTACATGGAAAAGTAATAATTTATTTTAAACCAGGTTTGTTAAGTTCCTTATGGAGGTAAGCCCCCATAGTTAATTACATCCTAAGGAATGAGATTTCTTAGGAATACTCTCGATTATGGTAAATGATCATCTCCAAAGATTACAAAGATAGGACTATCAAATTGGTTTATTTTAGAAGATCAAGTGGAATTGATCAAGAGGAGGGAGTTATTATCAAAAAGAAAGATAAGTAGGAGATGCTTAGGATACTAGAAACCTAGTAAGCAACTCAAAGTATCATGGTTGGGCTTTATATTTTTGAAATTGAAGTGGTTTATTTATTTGAGTTGAATTTTTATTAGAAATTTATGGCTTATAATTCAATGACATAAGATCATGGGAATGCCTAAGAGGTAAGGATTTATGCTTGTGTCACAGAAGTAGCAACCTCTGAACCTAAATCTAGGGACTTTGGCGAGGGCCAAAGCTCGACTTAAATTTAAGGAAAAAATGAGTATATGATTTACCTCTATAAAGAGGATAAACCACTATTTGGACTTACAATCCGGGAGGAACTAACTCCTCTTACAACTTTAAATACATGTTGGCAAGTCATATGCTTTTGCAAGATAACTAGGTTGTTGTTTATTTAGAGACTAAGTCCTTAAACACTCCTTAAGAGACTAGATCATGATTAATGACTTAAATCTAATGCAAATTTTTATTTTCATTTTGGACTATTGATTTGACACAGCTTATAGGATTCATATGCCTAATGCATAAGAAATTAGGGCTAAAATGAAAGGAGGTGTGTTTCCACCATGGCTCTCAAAGGTCAAGCCAAGTTCTCTAGCATAGGTGGAAGCCCTCCATAACAAGAAGAGACAAGATGCTTTTTTTGCATGATGTGAAAACATACAACATAAGGGTTGCTAAATCTTTTATTTTGCTTTTAGCTTTAAATGAGGTTATGAGTTGTTAATTTTAATTTTGTTGATTAGTTGGATAAAAAATTTATTTTTCTCTAAGAGCCTAATTGTATCTAGGCCATTCATCAAACAAGGAAGAAACTAGGAAAACATGCCATCTTAATGCACAAGCTAAACAAACATCAAACAATTTATAAAGCTAGCACAAAAGAATAAAAGCCCTTTGAAGTCGGGCTCCACCACACAAATCAGAAAAGGCAAATGTGGGTAGCTGAGCTCTACCCTTATACAACTTGAATTACAAATGAATTAATTACAATCAAGAAGGAATTCATGTTATGGGGGTCTTCATTCTTCATTCATTTGTTCTTCTTTCTTCTTTCTTTTTTTTCCATTTTTTTCTTTTTTCTTTCGGTTGGTTAGAAGGTGGTAGCTCAAAGGCACATACATAGTCTTGACCAATGTTCATCCTAAACCCCATAATCATTCTAAATCCTAATTATAGGATTACATGAGAAAAGTAAATCTAACTAAGACCTGCTAAATAGAGATTAGCTAAACACCCACACAATCCCAAGCATGTATATGAAATTGGACTTAGCACACACATAGGTAACCAAGTCCACGGCCTATTTTGGATTATGCTTAGGAGTATAAGCAACCAACACAACAAAGCATTTATATTTTTTTATTACAGCCCCCTTATAAGATAATGGTTAGACTAAGATCTACCATTCGCCTATGCACATACACCCTAACATCCAGACTAAAACATCACATCATAAAATAAAGCAAACATCAAACCATGCATCAATAGGACTAGAAGTGGTGACTTAGCCTAATCTGTGTGTCATTTAAGGTTTGTGTGGTATGTCTTAGTTAGGCTTTAAGGTTAGAATTTTCTAAGTATGTGAAGTTCAACTTAGAGGGTGATTTCATTTATGTGATTTAGTTGATTTGGCTAATTTTATTTTTATGATTTGATTTGGTTTGAATGAATCCACAATTAATTACTATGTTGGAAAGAGAAGAAAAGAGTAGAGAACTTCTCTTTCCTCCCAACCTTAAGTAATTTCTAAGGTAGATTCATTAGTGATTTTTGTTTACTGAATATTTTATTATGTGTTTTACTTAATCCTAAGTTTAGATTTTCTCTAAACAAACCTATTCAAAGAGAAAAGCATTTTAAGATTAAGTAAAGTGAATTACTATAACAAAACACATAACACTTTCTTTCTTTCTAACATGTAACATATATTGAAGGATCCTAAGAATATCTATACATGCAAATGGAAATATTTAGCACCTCAATAATGAATGCTAAGAGATGTTTGTTTAGGAAAATTTTGGAATGTTTCATGTATGCATGATTTTGTTAAGTAGAAAAAGAGGGGTTATTTTATCTATTATTCATATGCACATTTACATGTATTAAAGATGTAAGTGAGTCGGTTTATTGTTTCCTACACCGTGTAAGATACAAGACCTAGTTTACTCGCAACTGGGGTATCTAATATACCACTTTTCTTAAATACATGTGCATGTACAAAAGAAATGCATGAAAAAGAATCATGCAAAAGTTTATGTTTGTTAGTTTTGATTTGGTTATGCAATTTCATGTGTAAATATGAAAGTCCCTCTTAAATGATAACATAGGAATGGATGTAAGCAAGTGTTGTCTTCTTTTCAAAGGAACTATACATTTACAAACTATTCAAAACTATGTTAAAAGTGACGAAGGAAAAGTCACATAATGCACATCTTTATATTATACTCACATGCAAGCTTATAAATAATTATAAGTAGCATACCTTTCATTTGTAATGTTTGGTGTATAGGTTTTGAAAATAATTTTGATTTAATAGTGATAATAGTCATTCATATTCTTACTTTAGCCAAAACATGCAATTTGACATAAAGAAAATATTTCATTTTAATTTTTATTTTTCAAAAGGTATGAATGCATGATTTTCATATGTCATACATATTTAGCATGCTAGGAAAAAAAATAAAGTAATGTAAGCATATAATTTCATTTATCTTAATTAATTCCTAAAGACAATACTATGGAATAAGATCATTTAAAGTGAATCAAATTGTTTAAAGGAAATTTTGATTTTTTTTTAGTTTGATTTGAATTTAAGAAATGTGAGAAAGTTTGCTAATCCTAACCCATCTCCCACATGTGTATGTTGTTTTAGTTTAATTTTAGAACCATTACATTTATTTTATATTTTGTTTAGGTTAAGGTGTACATTAAGCCCATTAATTACCCCTTAACTACACCACTTTAACATATTTAACCAAATAATTATGAGCAAATGTATGACATAAAATCACAAGGAATTTAAATCAACAATGCACCTAAGAAAGAAAGGGGCCTAATGCATTTGGCTCATAATTAATGATTAATTAAGCTAAATGGTTTAATTTAAGTACTTTCATAACCCTTCCCACACATATGGGTTAGATATGATTTCCTTAAGCTACTTAGGTTATTGAACACCTAAGCATCTACCCAAGAAGGAATTTAATAAATTTAGATTGATTTTATTTTAAAACTTTAATTGATTAAGCCATTTAATAAAGTCATTGAACCTAGATCTTACTTAAGAAATGAGCCAAACCAAAATTTAAGAACAAATTAAACAAGCTAGGTCTTGGAAATATTATAGTTAAATCAAGCCAAAGCCATTTTAAAGTTAAGAAGAAAAAATTGAAAAGAATTAAGGAAATACAATTAACACACACACACACTCACACAAAAGAGAGAGAGAGAGAGAGAGAGAGAGAGAGAGAGAGAGAGATAGATCAAATCAAATCAAATCAAATCAAATCAAATCAAAGTGTGAAAATTTTCTATCAAATTATTCATCAAATTGCTCTTTTTATAAATGAAGATCCAAGTGTATTCTATGTAATTAATAAAAGTAGTATATTTTGAAAAAACAAAATGGAATGATCTTAGTGTATTTAGTTATGAAGAAAGTGAGTTTGTTTGGTGATTTGAAGGTTATTAAAAAAGATGAAAATTTTAAAATAACATAAACTCTTAAACAATGAGATATTATTTACTTTAGTATAATGAGTTTATAATTTTGTCCCTTTAGTACAAGGGTCACTCATTTAATCACTATTCCTATATGAGCATGTTTAATATTAGGATTTCTATTCAAATTTTAATTATTACACTAAAAGACACTATAAAATGTAAAAGTTTAGCTTTATTCAACTTAAGGAATTTCATAATCTTTGTCACTTAAGTACCTAATGACCTCCCCACTATCATTAAGTGGTTTTATATAAACAAACCAATTTTGGTTGAGAATTGGTTTGTGAGCTAATAATTTTTTCTATTCAATTGATTTGTATTTTTAACTTTAAGCTTTAGTCAGGTATTTATTTTCTAAGGTCAATTTTTTAGAGTTGATTTTGAAAAGTAGAATTTATATTTTGGAGGAAGACATGTTGATTATGAAAGCAAAGATTTACATGATAGGTGATGCGAGATGAACCAAAGTTAGCATTTGTTGAAAAGATAACATGCCATGCTTTTATGTAAAGAATTTTTTTTTATTCACACATAAAAATTACTAATTAACTCACCAAAATATTATAATTATATTTATTAATGTGGTATTTATATCCATAATTATACATTTATTTTATTATTTGTTTCTACATAATAAGCTATAAAACCTAACAAAAGTTTGGTTTCTTTTAGCTAAAAGAATTGAGGTAGGTAGATTTATAAAGATGCTTTAGTTGAGTTAGGGGAATGATCAATTAGTGTTTTACATCATATTCTTCACTATAACAATCTTCCATTCTTATTACCTTACAAAGAAAAATTAATATTCACTTGAAATTAGAGTTTTTATGTTCAATGATGCTCAATCTTAAATATAGCTTTAAAATTTGCTTATTTTGATATGGCTCACTTTCGGACTTAGTCTGAGCTTATCAATTCTAGAAAATATTCTAATTTGAGTTTGGGCACATCTATGATATATCTACCATTGGCATCGCATGTTGATTGTGATATTTGCACTTAATAATTTCTCCACATATGATTAACATATGAATATTATGTCAATATCTAACAAGTCATTTATCCCATTTTGAAGCTTTTTTCATTGATAAGGTTGAATGTATCTTATTATATTACTTATGTATTAATATTAAGTCAATACCTAAGCACAAAAAAATCTTCACTTTTATTTATTTATTTTTATAGATGGCTACTTAGATATCTTGCACAAATTCACCCTAAACACAACTTCTCTTATGATGAATTTTTTTTAAAGGAGAATCATTAGATCAACTATTGGCTTCGAAGTAAGTGTAGCTCATATCAAACCTAATTGAACTTGGGATTGGATCTCATGAAACTAATATAATCGTATTGAAATAGTTCTTTTTTATATTTATTATATTTGAATTAATGTATGTGTTGTGAGAACTTTAAGAAAATAAATTAGCAATTAAGAAATAAATTTAACACAACTAAAAAAAATAAAAGTAATTACATTGAAATTGTGGGAGGGAGGTGTCGATGATACTATCCTTGAAGCAGATCAAGCATTGGGTGGAATTTGTGGTTCTCTTTTTACTCATGAGATATACATCCCCTTATCTTGATCGATATGACACCACGCAAAACTTCAAACTAATTGTGTGTCTCTTGTTGCCCAAAAATGAAATGAAGAGAATGACAAGAAAATATATGAATAGAGAAAGGAAGAGAGAATATTGATTTTCTTATGTCATTCAAGATCACATTATCATCTATTTATAGGTGAAGATGAGGGCCAAATATAAAATCACATAATTATGATTTATAGCCATTACAATATTTAAAGTTATAAATTAATTTATTTGTATTCATTTATATTTATAAATTATATAATTAATATTTTATTATAATAACATTTTAATAAAATGTTAAGAATATATAGTGTAACATTATTATAACGTTATAATATTTTTTCTTTATTTTTGTAATAATTTTCTCTCAATAAAAAGAAATATTTCTAAATAAACTGTGAATAAAATAAGAGATCAATAATCAAAATTTTCATTTTGAAAATTTTTATCAATTCGATGAAAGTACCTTGGTTTGAACTTTCACTTAGTATAACCAAAATCTAATAATAATAAATACCATAATAAGAGTTTTGAACTAAGTCTATAAATTATTATATCATTTGAATACATATGATATGAGACACACTATAAGTTTATCAAGTGTGCACTTTAAATAGCTTTCATCTCAATTTATGAGAGAGAGAGAGACAGAAAGAGAGAGAGAGAGAGAGAGAGAGAGAGAGGAAGAGAGACAAAGAGAGGAAACACACAATAATCCCTCATTCAATCCTCTCCACACCTCTTGCACTTAGTGGAAATGACAATTATGAAGACTTGGGAGCTAGAATCCAAGGTTACAATCATCCATCACCTCCCAACCATTTATCACCATTAATGGTGATTTTTAATCATTAAGCACATAGGAATGAGGAACTAAAGTGATTGAATTATGCCATTATTCACTCTCCAAGCTCTCCCAAGTAGAGTATGAAAAAAAATTGTTGTTTGAACATATTATTTTGGCTATAACTTGTATTGAGTTCATTAACTAAGCTGAACAAATATTTCAAGCTGATTTATAAATGACAGATCAATATCTTGTTTGTTCATGTTTCTGAATTAGAAATTAATAAATTTATTTAAATAAATTTTAATTTTATATAAAATATATTTATATAATCATATAATATATTATTAATATTTTGTGTTATATAATTAATTTAGTTAATTAATAATAATTTTGAATTAAAATTTAAGTTCAATAAATTTTAAACTAGAATTGAATATAATTGAATCATATCCATTATATAATCAACTCATACATTTTAATGGTTAACCTAGATATAAAACCTCATCACTGCTTATAGCCTCTGATTCCACATCCACTCACTCTTCACTCAAATCGTAAATATCCTATTCCTCTCTTGAGTTTTTGAGTTCTCATCTCAGGCTATCATGAGTGCGCGAGTGACTTACAGTCTCTATCCTAGTCTTTGGTTTTGGTCCATGCTACCTCTCATCTTAAAACCTTAATCGATCATCTTTGTTTTTACATCTTCATCTTTACTTCTTTTTCTTGCTCCATTTTAGGGATTCAAATGATGAGTCTCTTTAGTTATCTTTCTCAATTTATCTAATAATGATTATGCAGCTTGTGGGTTTTAAGATGCAAACTACAATATATTTCTGGTTTATGGGTTTGGCTCCTTTGAAAGTTTCATATGTGTGTGTGTTTTAGGTTTTGATTTTGCTCCTTTGTGAGTTTCCTCTGCATTTTCATCTCCTTATCGACTGATATTTCATCTTCAAAGTTCTGTTGGAAATATTTATAATTCTTTATTCTGTGGGGTTTATGTTTGCATGTTGTAGTTGCACCTTCACATATTTATGTTGTATTATACTTATAATATAATATAATATTATCACCTTACTTTAAAGTTCACCTTATATTTATGTCCATGTGAAGTTCATAATTTTATATATGGACATTAATAGTAAATGTGGTGTTATTTTAAGCTATAATTAGTGAATCAATGAACTTTTTTGGCATTGATCTATTATCTGAATCAACATTGTTAGCTTATTTATAATATTTTTTAAGCAAAAAATGTTTGTTAAAATGAAGAATTGTTCTTTATTCTCAATGAAATTTCAACTCATGTTATAATGATTGGCTTAAGCTTCATTTTATTGGTTTATTGCTATTATTTTATTTAATGCAATGACATTTCATATTTGTGTAACATCCTAATCATCATCTCAATTAATTTTTTTGTGTGTTAAGTAAAATAAATCTAAATCTTTTGTGTATTTGATTGTTTGGTTTAGAGTTTAATAGTTTATGTTGCTTTATTCTAATGATACTTTTCATGCAAAGAATTTTAGTGAATATATGGACTACTTATCTTAGTCATTCTACTAATGATGTTATCAATTTATAAACACCTATATGTTATGCATTTCAATTTGTTATTTCTTTATTTAAAATGATAAACACCTATATGTTATGAGTTCCTTTCTTTATTTGGTTTTGAGTTTCTTTCTTTGTAATTGTTAAACACCTATAAACACCTACATGTTATGATATAGTATAAGTGTATGTGGTCTTAACTCATATTTAGTTTTTTTTTAGTGTGATATCATGTCTAATGTGGATCATTCTCCATCATTGGTAATGATATAGTTGTAAACAATATGGTAATGAAATTCCAACTATTTCTTCACAACATGTTGAATCAAAGGCAAATGTACCTGAGACTACTAGTGCAAAAGTTAAATCTAAGAAAGGTAGAAAGAAAATGTCTTCAGGATTGGGAGTATTTTATAGAAACCACTTATGTATTTAAGGGAGATAGTATACCCTCTTTGCAATGCATATGTTGTTGCAGGAAATTCTAGAAATCCAAAACTGGCACAACTTCACAACTCTTGAGATATGTGCTAAAATCAAGGCCAGGAATAAACAAGTTGTTGAATTGCCAGACAAAAGGAAAAAAAATTATTCCTTTTGATGCCAATTCAGAAATTGAGATTCCATTATTCCATGACCTCAAAAATTATGATCATCTTCAAATAAGAGAAATAATTGCAAAGATGATAATTGTGCATGAGTATCCATTTATGATTGTTGAGTATATGTGGTTTAATATTTTGTTGAAGGTGTTGAATCCCAATTATGAGTAGAAACACTATTAAGAGTGATTGCATGAAAGTATATGAAATGGAAAAAGAGAGATTAAAAACATTTCTTAGGAGCATTCATGGAGTTTCTTTGACATCTGATTGTTGGACTTCAAATCAAACAGTGGGCTATATGTGCTTAACAATTCACTATATTGATGATTCTTGGAAACTATATAAGCAAATCATCAGCTTAATTGAGCTTAATCCTCCACACACCGGTACATTTATTTGTGATGCAATATTTGATTATTTATTAGATTGGAATTTGCAGGACACGGTGTCTACTATCACATTGGATAATGCTAGTAATAATGATGATGCTACAAATACTTTAAAAATTAATTTTCAGTCTAGAGAAAAGTTACATTTTCAGGGTCATTTCTTTCATGCTGGATGTTGTGCTCACATCTTGAATATAATGTCAAGATGGTTTGAAAGAGGAGCAAAAAATAACACATAAGATCATGGAGATAATAAAATACCTTAAAAAGTCTCCTTCAAGGTTACATAAGTTTGTTGAAGTGGCAAGCAACTAGGGATCCCCACTTCAAAGGGATTATGCATTGATGTTCCTACAAGATGGAACTCCACTTACTTAATGCTTGAATCGCTTTTTTATTTACCGCAATGTGTTGTTCATTATGCATTTCGAGATTCCTATAAGTGGTTGCCTTCAAATTGAGTGGTATAATTATGAGAGATTAGAAGATTTCTTTCTATTTTTTTTATAATGTGACTAAAATGATTTCGTGTTCTTCTTATCCAACTACAAATATGTTTCTACTACTTTCATGCATGTAAAGAAATTACTTATTGAAGAATGCAATTCATCGATGAATTCATCAAGCAAATGGCTATAATAAAAATTAAATTTGACAAATACTGGAGCGAATGCAATTTACTCATGTCAGTGGCTGCTGTGCTTGATCCATGTTTGAAAATGAAATTCATTACTTTCACATTTCCTAAAATATACTCTAGTTCTGAGGTAGAATCTAAGATTAAGAGTGTTGAGGATGTTATTTGGGAAATCTACAATCAATATTTAGTAGATATTAGTACTTCAAGCTCTTCAATTCCTAGTGAATCTTCTGTAGTTGATGTGCCTTTCATCAAATTTTGACTGTATATTAGGATTTGCTGATTTTATTGTTGCTTCTGGTTCTATTCAGCCATCAAAATTTGATTTGCAAGCTTATTTGGAAGAGGGATTATACTTGTGCAATAATGATTCTTTTGATATTCTTGAATGGTGGAAGATGAGTACTCTCAAGTATCCAATTTTATCCAAAATGGCTAAGGATGTTTTAACAATTCCAATAACCACTATTGCATCTGAATCTACATTTAGTGCTGGTGGTAGAGTTCTTGATGATTACAGGAGCTCTTTATCTCCAAAATAATCAATGCACTTGTTTACGGCTAGTTGGATCGAGGGCATTCAACCCAA